>JAIEZT010000068.1:25273681-25466181 GCA_019594935.1 Periophthalmus modestus | reverse complement strand
GGCAGCCAAACTGTTGTATGAATCTCGTGACCAGTGATTCTCAGTGGCCTCGGCTCACCCAAGTGTTCCCTTCAACGGTCTGTCTCGCACTCTAGTCTTCGTTCAGTCCTGGTTTAGTCCCCATCTAGTCCTGGCTTAGTCCTGGCCTATTTCCGGGTCTAGTGTGAACACTGCCTTTGTCTTTGTGTCCAAACCTTTTATAAATAAGAAATGTTTACAAACCTCTCCATTAATACTGGCATCTAAGCCAGGGACTAGACCAGGGACTAGACCAGGGACTAGACCAGGGACTAGACCAGGGACTAGACCAGGGACTAGACCAGGGACTAGACCAGGGACTAGACCAGGGACTAGACCAGGGACTAGACCAGGGACTAGACCAGGGACTAGACCAGGGACTAGACCAGGGACTAAACCAAGACTAAACAAGCTAACCGTGTTTGTTTGGGGTTTTTTGTTTTTTGTTTAAGCACCAAGATTTTGAAGTAAAAAACAATTTGTACAAACTAAACTATTGAGGTGCTGATGAATATAATTATTTAACCTATTCTCCTTTTTTGTAATATAAACTGATGTGTTTACAAGCACATTTTTCACAGTGGAATCATCATTTTTGGGGGGGGAAGAATTCAAATTTGAAACCATCCTTGAAGCTTGTGTTTCTTATGGTTTTCAAAGGTTGCCAATACAACTGAGGACTTAACAGTATTCCATCACATTTATGAGTTTTCCTAAAGACGCACCTGTACACACAACCTGTAACTCATCTAGATGGACTTAATTTTTCTGTGTTTTTGGCTCAATTCAAAGAGTAATTTTGGACCTAATGTTTGGTGAGAGGATTTAGTTTCACTGCAAAAAGTAAAATGTGTTTTACTTAAAATGACTTTGAATTCAGAATTTAATCTTCTGCCTGGTCTGTTTTAAAGCTGCACTATAGCCTTGTGTCCACTGGTTCACTTAGGAGCGGATCAGTACGGCCCAGAAGCGCACCACCCCGTTTGAGGGTTAACGTAAGTGTGACTGGTTTTGATGATTCTCTAATTTTGACTGAATCTGGTGGATAAAACCTGTTGCAAATATAAATTATACTTTTTTACCAATCTACACAAGAAACACACTTTTCTGACATGATTTCAACAGAATAAAGGTTATTTTCTTATATTTTTACTTGTCAAATAATAATGTCTGTGAACAGTAGAGGAGTTTTGGCCCAGTTTACCACATAGTTGCCAGAAAAAAGTTATGGAATTCCCAAGCGTGATATCGTGATTTTTTTGTAAACTCTTTTTTTGTAACTCATTAAAATGACTAAACAGATGATTGGACAACAGAGAATGCGAGAGTCAGGCGAAAACAAGACGTCAAAAAGCAGATGTAAATGTAAAATAATCATTTCTCACCAAACACTGATGTGATCTTGTTT
The DNA here is from genome assembly GCA_019594935.1 of Periophthalmus modestus. Taxonomy (NCBI): domain Eukaryota; kingdom Metazoa; phylum Chordata; class Actinopteri; order Gobiiformes; family Gobiidae; genus Periophthalmus; species Periophthalmus modestus. The sequence goes on along the minus strand of JAIEZT010000068.1, from coordinate 25,464,755 downwards.
TAAACCGATGTATTTCCAGTAATGGGATGTGAATGCCGAGCTGATATATTAGGAAAAACAAAGCTAGCACATTGGCAACAGCTGTTTCCTGTTTTTCAGTGCACATCACTCGTGTAAAGATCAGGACAGATAATATTTCCACTGCATAATACATTTAACATGAGCCAAACCCATAACTGCAGAAAAAGATGACGATAAACTGGACTGAGATTTGTGTTTCAGCTTCAGTTTTTTAGTTTTAGCTTTGGCTTTAGCCTCGTCTCACAGCGCCACAAACTTGGAATTGCTAAATGTCTTTTTGTGAATGAATGAGATTGACTTATTATATTTTAATAATTCAGGAAAGATTTGATTCATTAAGAAAACATTTAACAAACCTTCCAACAGAAAAAAGTTCCACAGTGTACCTTTAAAACCAATTGATTCCCGTTAACAGAGATCCAAGTAAATCAAAGTCAGTCTCAGTCTCAAGATTGATTTTCTGAGTTCAAGTCATTTTATTTCTTGTAAAAAATTGTTTATTTTTGAGGTTTTTTGCAGTGTATAAAGTTGGTCTTCCAGGTTTGAGTTTTTTCGAGTGCCATAACTTTATTTACAAAAGTCAGTGTTTATCTTTGGATGATTTTTGCACCATAGACCTAACTCTGTCTGTGTACTTTATACATATATTTTTGAAGTATTCATTTAAAGTGATTCATATACAGTTTATTTTTCCGAATTTTGTGTCCATATTTTTGCATTTACTCTTCTTTGCCAAAATATATTCACTTTTTCATAGCATTTTAAACATTACAACAGCTGCTTCCACTGACCAGATTTAAGTCTCGTAGATTCTGGTTTTGGAGGAGCAGACGGGCAAAAGGATGTAAAGTCTGTGTTTGGACCTCATTTAGAACTGATTTATGCCTAATTGGATCATTGTGGCGGGTTCACATCAAAATTGTGTTTAAACTGAGACTAAATTTCTAACAAATCCTGGACTAGACCAGGACTAAACCAGGACTAGAACGCTACCAGAACAGAACCAAACCAAGTCTGAACCAAGTTTACATGTGGACTGTATTGGGCTCAAACAGGAACATCCTTAGATATGGTTTAGAAATGGTTTAGTCCTGGTTTAGTCCTGGTTTAGACCTGGTTTAGGCCTGGTTTAGGCCTGGTTTAGGCCTGGTTTAGGCCTGGTTTAAACCTGGTTTAAACCTGGTTTAGGCCTGGTTTAGGCCTGTTTTAGGCCTGGTTTAAACCTGGTTTAAACCTGGTTTAGGCTTGGTTTAGACCTGGTTTTAGACCTGGTTTAAACCTGGTTTAACCCTGGTTTAGGCCTGGTTTAGGCCTGGTTTAGGCCTGGTTTAGGCCTGGTTTAGGCCTGGTTTAGGTCTGGTTTAGGTCTGGTTTAGACCTGGTTTAGACCTGGTTTAAACCTGGTTTAGGCCTGGTTTAGGCCTGTTTTAGGCCTGGTTTAAACCTGGTTTAAACCTGGTTTAGGCTTGGTTTAGACCTGGTTTAGACCTGGTTTAAACCTGGTTTAAACCTGGTTTAGGCCTGGTTTAGGCCTGGTTTAGGCCTGGTTTAGGCCTGGTTTAGGCCTGGTTTAGGCCTGGTTTAGGCCTGGTTTAGGTCTGGTTTAGGCCTGGTTTAGACCTGGTTTAGACCTGGTTTAAACCTGGTTTAGGCCTGGTTTAGGCCTGGTTTAGACCTGGTTTAGACCTGGTTTAGGCCTGGTTTAGACCTGGTTTAGGCCTGGTTTAGGCCTGGTTTAGGCCTGGTTTAGGCCTGGTTTAAACCTGGTTTAAACCTGGTTTAGGCCTGGATAAACCTGGTTTAGACCTGGTGTAGGTCTGGTTTAGGTCTGGTTTAGACCTAGTTTAGGTCTGGTTTAGACCTGGTTTAGGCCTGGTTTAAACCTGGTATAGGCCTGGTTTAGGCCTGGTTTAAACCTGGTTTAGGCTGGTTTAGGCCTGGTGTAGGCCTGGTTTAGGCCTGGTTTAGGTCTGGTTTAGGCCTGGTTTAAACCTGGTTTAGGCCTGGTTTAGACCTGGTTTATGCCTGGTTTAAACCTGGTTTAGGCCTGGTTTAAACCTGGTTTAGGCCTGGTTTAGGCCTGGTTTAGGCCTGGTTTAAACCTGGTTTAAACCTGGTTTAGGCCTGGTTTAGGCCTGGTTTAAACCTGGTTTAGGCCTGGTTTAGGCCTGGTTTAAACCTGGTTTAGGCCTGGTTTAGGTCTGGTTTAGGCCTGGTTTAGGCCTGGTTTAGGTCTGGTTTAGGTCTGGTTTAGGTCTGGTTTAGGTCTGGTGTAGGTCTCGTTTAGGCCTCGTTTAGGCCTGGTTTAGGCCTGGTTTAGGTCTGGTTTAGGTCTGGTGTAGGTCTCGTTTAGGCCTCGTTTAGGCCTGGTTTAGACCTGGTTTAGACCTGGTTTAGGCCTGGTTTAGGCCTGGTTTAAACCTGGTTTAGGCCTGGTTTAGGCCCGGTTTCGTCTGCATCTCCAAACCTGGACTTCATTCTTTTTTCTGACAGTATTCTTGACCTGAATCTTTATGTAAACCTGCTTTAATAATTCGTGTGTCCATGACCGTTTTGTATGGAGTATATTTTGTCAAACTGTTATAATTTGAATTTTGAATCTCACTTTTGTAAAACCAGTGAAGTGTTGTGTATTTTGTCTGACTGTTGTTCATTAATCTTTGCTTTTTCAATTTGTAATTGTGGAAAGATTTGTTCTTCCAAAATGGATTTCTCAAACAAAATCCTATTTCTGTGCCAAACCCCCTGCACCTGCTTCATTTCGAACCCATTAAACACTCACTTTAATGATGTAAACACAACATTTGAAGAGAAAAGCACATTTATTTAGATGTTTTCAAAAGAAATGCATTTTGCCTTTGAATTTATTTCCAAAAAATGTCAGCTATTCTGTTTAATTGGATGAAATTACAATACACATTCTACCAGTGATCCAGAACAATGTTGTCATTTGTGGAAGAGTCTCCTCCTGTTGTTATGAAGCTGATGATTTTCTGTTGAAACGCTTGTATCTGTTTAAACGTGTTTGTAGCTGCACTTTATCCATAACCTGTATCTCAGCTGTTCTTCCATTAAAATCTGTTTATACCAAAGTCGACGTCCAGGCCTCTTATAATTCCTCTTATATTGATGATTTACTTTTTGTTTTGCATTGCAATTTAAAGCTGGTATGTGTAATTTTTCTTGTGGAAGCTCCTGTACCTGTTGTTTCCATGGAGATGCCTGCTTTGCCTTGAATGTTTCGCAGTATTGGCCTGTTTCTCATCAGACTGACGTGTGGCCCTAGAATAGAGTTGTCCACATTCATCTGGGACAGTTCTCACTTAAAGCGGTTGGAACCAGTGATGGAAGTGTTCAAATAAATACTTCAAGCTGATTGGAGGAAGCGACACATCAGCAGAGCAAGATAAAAATGAAACTTGAGTTAAATCCACTTGAGAGAAAAGCACAGACATCTTTCCCAGGCTGAAGTGCATATGTCGCCATTTTAGTTTTTGTTTGTTTGCTGGCTTCCGCTCATAACCACAGCGCTGCTCTGTGATTGGTCAGTCTGCGCATCACCAGATCACATACAAACGATTGGAGATAAGCTAATGGCGACACCAGGCCGAGTTACAGGTCAGATCTATGGAGAGGCGACCACTTTCTTTGTACAATACACGTTTCAAGGTATTTTTCAGCTATAAAACACCTGAAATTGAATACATTTCCTGAATAAAAATACATAATACAGAGATTAGTTTAATGCCATACTGTGAAACATTCCAGCTAAAGCAATAACATCTCCATGGAGATTTGTATTGTATAGGCCTTGCACTTGAACCAGGACTAAAGCAGGAGACAGATTTCACAGCAGTACTAGCTGCACTTTCTACTTTAAACTGTTACTGTTTGATGAAGGGTGTTTTGCTCAGAGGCACAGCAACACTAAAATGCTGTTAGCCTTCTCGATTTCTATGTTCTATACTTGTGTCTTTAACATTTGATCTAAAAAGTTATTTTTGAAAATGTGAACTAAGAGCAAAAATATGTTTCATAAAGTTCTCCCTGTAATTATATGAATCCACCCAGGGCCCATGGCAACGGGACCAGGCCAACCAATCAAAACACAGTACGACACTTACTCTTCTAAATGTTCAAACTTGCAACAGAGAGAAAGCAGTTTAGCAGAATTTCAAAGTGAGGAAAATTTAGCATCATAATGAAGAATTTAATCACAATATTGTATCTTTTAAATGTCAAAACTCCTCAAAAACTGTAGCTGAAACCCTTGAATATGGGATGGTACAAGAGCCATAAGTCATTTCTTGAATAGAGAGTCCAAAACCTCCAGATGTTTTGCCTGGAATATTCCACAAAATCACCATGGAGACAAGCAGGTGAAACATTTTGTCAATAAAAATGCGTACATTCAATAAAGTCCTTACATTTTGCACAACAGGTCAAATCCTCCAGCTACAGTTGACCTGACCAAGACTCGACCAAGAGATTCACAGAGATGAGTTTATAAGCACTTTTCACAACTGTCAGAGAGGCGGAGTTTTGCCGGTTATGCTCACAATAAGCAATAGCAGAATAGCATACTAACGTGCACTTCCTGATTACCTGACAAATTAAAACGCTTTATAATTAGATGCAAACAGTGGACTTATTTTGACCTCCAGAGCTGCTCATACAATACGTCCGTGCTGAGATGACACACATTTTGTTTCATTCACACATGTTTAACACCCAAACCCTGCATATTGAGTCTGAGTTCTTCTCTCAAACAGAAAACACTCCAGTTCCACCTTGTGATGTCATGTGGTAATACAGGAAGTGCTCCACTGTGTTTTTAAAGTCCATCCACCTTCACTAAAATCACTTCGGTCATTTCAGCGCTGGAACTGACAATCTCTACTGAACTAAAGGTAAAAGGAGCTGTGAAAAACTACCACTTTACGACATCACAAGGTGGAACAGAGCATTTTTGTCTGTCTTTGAGGAGGTAACAGCATTAGAACATGGTTTAAAGCTCAGCAGAATCTATGTTGTGTAATACAGGAACTTTACTTTAATTAAAAGTGCATTTTTCTGAGCTGTGGGACTAAAAACTGTAAAGTAAAAATGCTTGAGGATTTGCAGAGCTTTTTCCAGTCATTATAGTTGTTTCTTTCACAAAAACTTCATTATCAAAACTTGAAAATGTCAAGCTGCTCCTGAAAACTAAAAACACGTCTGAACAGGACTAAGTCTGACTTTGATGAACCTAAAGTCTGACTCTATTAAGTTTCCACATCAAGAGATTTAAACAAAACACCTGGATTTCCCCTCATCAGAGAAATGGACAGAGAGAAAGAAGGAGGGAGAGAAGGAGGAGGAGAGGGAGGAGAGAGAAGGGAGGGGGAGAGAAGGAGGGGGAGAGAGAAGCAGGGAGGAGAGAGAGAAGGAGGGGAGGAAGAGGGAAGGAGGAGGAGAGGAGGAGGCAGAGAAGGAGGGTGGAGGGAGAGAAGGAGGGGAGGAGGAGGGAGAAAGAGCGAGAGGAGGAGGGGAGAGAGGGAGGGAGGAGAGAGAGGAGGAGTAGGGAGAGGAAGGAGGAGGAGGGAGGAGGAGGGAGAGAAGGAGGGGGAGGAGGGGGAAAGGAGGAAGGAGAGAGAGGAGGAGGGCGAAAGGAGGGAGGGTGGAGAAAGTGAGGGGGTAGAAGGGGGGGGGGAAGGAAGAAAAAAAGAGGGAGGTGGAGAAAGTGAAGGAGAGATGAGGTAGGGAGGAGGGGAAAAAGAGGGAGGGAGGAGGAAAGGAGGGAAAAGGAGGGGAGGAGAGAGTGAAAGGGGGGATGAGGGAAGGAGGATAGGAGGGAGGAGAGGAGAAGGAGGGAGAGAGAGGAGGGGAGGCAGAGAGCAGAATAGAGGTAGTGGGAGAAAGTGAACTGAAGGGAGGGAAAAAGAGAGAAGAATGAGAGAAAGGGGAGGGGTAGAAGGATTGAGAGAGAAAAAGAGAGTAGGCTTAAAAGAGTGAAAAATAAATATAATGGATGAAGAGGGATGGAGGGAGAAAAGATGAAATGAGAGAAGGGTTGGAGAGAGAGTAGGAGGGAAGGGTAGAAAGGGGAAAGGGGAGGAGGAGGGAGAAAAAAAAAAACTGTCTGTTTTTTCTCCCTTCCTCTCTCATCCCCTCTGATGAGGAAAGAGAAAAAGACAAAGGTGAGAAAAGGAGGGAGACACAGAAAGAGGGTTGGTGCAACAAAGAGTAAAAGGAGGGATGAAGAGAGAGAAAAGAGAGGAGTGGGACGGTGCGCAGGTACAGGAGCGCTGCAGGTCAGGGGGCGGGGCTTCAGTTTGATTGTCAGCTGAAGGAGGAGCACAGGTACAGGAGCTCTGCAGCTCAGAGGGCGGGGCTAGAGTTTGATTGACAGGTGAGAGGAGGTGCACAGGTACAGGAGCGCTGCAGGTCAGAGGGCGGGGCTACAGTTTGATTGACAGCTGAGACGAGGCGCACAGGTACAGGAGCGCTGCAGGTAGGAGGGCGGGGCTACAGTTTGATTGACAGGAGAGAGGAGGTTATAAGTCCAGGCACAGGTACAGGGCTGTTTTAAAAAGGAGACTGACAAACTCGATAACAGTTTAGAACTTCTGTCCAGAGAAAAACGATGGGGAAACGCTTTCTAAGGTGCGTGCTTTTTATTTGTAATTAAATAAAAATATTTACTGAATCCAATTATGTAACTTTTCTGATGGAGATCCAGCACCTGCCTGTCTCCATGGAGATTTTGCTTTGTTTCCAAGGTTTAATGCAGCAAAAAGTAACTTTTTGGTGTAGAGTCCACCCATTTCTTTTCTCCATGGAGATGCTATTGCTTTGAATGATCCACAGTATGGCATTAAATGTACCCGTCCCTAATAGATCAAAGTTCAGATCAGATCTGTGGAAAGGCGACGCCTCTCTTAGTAAGAATTCACAGGATATTTTAAAGCAATAAAAACAAAAATACAAGACAGTTCAGCTTAATGCCACTCTGTGAAACATCCCAGGCCAAGCAATAAGATCTCCATGGAGACAAGCAGATGGCAGATCCTCCTCCAGAAAGGTTACATAGTGCGGCTTTAATGGCATTACACACATTCAGTGGCTGTTTTGATTGGCCAAAAATCCTGTATTGTTCCTATGAGGACGGCCTCCTCGTAGATCTGACCTGTGATGGCTATTCCAGAGAAAGTAATAACATCTCCATGGAGACAAGCATGCGGCAAACCCTCTGAAAAGTTATATAGTACAGTTTTAACTAAAAATAAGACTTCACACACTTCTGCTGCTGGAATAAAAAAAAAAATTAATCAAAAAACATGGATGAAAAAAACATGTCTTGTATGTTAAACTTAAATGTTTAGTAAATGTTAAATGTTTTCTTTTGTATGTGATCTTAGTCTTAAACAACTTATGCTATTATAAAGCTGAACTAACTTCTCTAACCTCTCTCTCTCCATCTTCCTCTCTTTCTCTCTCTCCTGCTCTCCTCCCATCTTCTCCTCCATTTCTCTCCTCTTTCCAATTTCCCTCATCATCCCATCATCCCTTCCCCTGTTGCCCCTTTAACTCTCTCCCTTTTTCTCTCTCTCACCACATCCCTCCTTCCTCTTTCCGTCTCGTTTTAACCCCCCCCTCTCCATTTCTCTCTTTTTTTCCCTCCCTTTTCTCACTCTATCTCTGGTCTCCCCCTCTCTCCTCCTTTCTCTATCTCTCTAGTCTCCCTCCCCCTCTCTGTCTTTCTCTCTCACTTTCTCCACTCTCCCTCTTCTCTCCCTTTTCCCTCCTCTCCTCCTCTTCACCGTCCCTCCTCCCCCTTTCTACCACCTCCCCTCTCCTTCCTCTCTCTCCCTCTCTCCACTAACACCCCCTCCTCTTGCTCTTCCTTCTCTCCTCCCTTTCTCCCCTTCTCCTCTCATCCCTCACTCTCTCTCCCCCCCTCTTCAGTCCCCCCCTCCTCTCTCTCCTCCTCCTCTCCTCCCTCTCTCTCTCTCTCCTCTCTCTAGTCCCCCCTCCTCTGGCTCCTCCTCCTCTCCTCCCTCTCTCCTCTCTCTCTCTCATCCCTCTCTCTCTCTCTCTCCCAGGTCCCCTTCCTCTCACTCCTCCTATTCTCCTCCCTCTCTCCCTCTCTCTCTCTTCTCGCTCTCTCTCTCTTCCTCTCTCCAGTCCCCCCCTCCTCTGGCTCCTCCTCCTCTCTTCCCTCTCTCCCCCTCTCCTCTCCTCCCCTGCAGTAAACCTCCGTCGCTTCACCGGGTGTGCAGTGAGGGAGTTCACGTTCTTGGCTAAAAAGCCTGGCTGCGGAGGCCTGCACATCACCACAGACGCCTGCTGGGGACGCTGTGAGACCTGGGAGGTGAGACACACGCTCGGCTGAAGCTCTTGTTTCTAAATTTAAAACGGGAAAGTGGGAGGAGGATTTCTGTACAGTGCAGTATGGGCATTCCTAAAACAGAACAACTGCATTTAAAGCAGACATATTCTGCAAACTGGACTTTTTACAGATTTTAACCATGTTCTGGTCTTTTCTTCTCATTCCTTATCCCTTCTCTTCCTTCTCCTCCACTCCTTCTCTCCTCCTTCTCCTCCCTCGCTTCTCTCCCTCTCTCTCATCCTCCTCTACTCTATCTCTCCTCCCCTTCTTCTCTTCAGTCCTCCCTCCGCTCCCTTCTCTTCCTCTCCTCCCTCTCTCTTCCTTCTCCTCCCTCTCTACTCACCCAGTCTCTCCTCCATCTCTCCTCCCTTTCTTCTCTTCAATCTCTCCCCTCCTACACCCTCTTCTCCTCCTCCATTTCTCCTCTTCATTTAAATCCACTCTTGAGCTTGTGGTTGCCAGATAAACTCACTCACCTCTCTCTCCTCCAGAAGTCGATCCTGGCTCCTCTGTTCATCAACCATCTCTCTCTTTCTCCCACTCATCTTCCTCTGTCCTTTTTCTGTCCTCCTTCTCTCTCTCTCTCTGTCTCCTCCTCTCCTACGCCTATCCTCCACCTCTCCTATCTCTCTCCCCTTCATTTAAAACCACTCTTGAGCTTGTGGTTGCCAGGTAAACTCATTCACCTCCCTCTCTCCTCCAGAAGCCGATCGTGGACCCTCCGTTCATCGACTCGTTTCAGAGAGTTTGTACGTACAACGCCTCTCGCCTGGTCACCGTCAGACTGCCCGACTGTGACGCCAACGTGGACCCGAGTTACAGCTACCCCTCTGCTCTGAGCTGTGAGTGTGGGGTGTGCCAGACCAGGACCACCGAGTGTATAACCTCTGTGTAACTCACCTGTCAATTGTACCTGTCAATCAAACACAAGACCCGCCCACCCACACACCTAAGACCCGCCCACCCACACCTGAGACCTGGCCACGCCTCTACTCTGAGCTGTGAGTAAGGGAGGGGGCCAGACCAGGACCAACCATCGAGTGTATAACATTTGTGTAACTCACCTGTCAATCGTACCTGTCAATCAAACACAGGACCCGCCACCCACACACCTGAGACCCGCCCACCCCTCTGCTCTGAGCTGTGAGTGTGTGGCGTGCCAGACCAGGACCACCGAGTGTAAAACCTCTGTGTAACTCACCTGCCAATCATACCTGTCAATCACACACAAGACCCGCCCACCTACACCTATGTAAGGCCCGCCCACGTGAACCCGAGCTACATACTGTATCTAATAGTGATTTTCCCTGATATTGCGATTTGTTTTAATGAAAGACCAGCCCACCACACCCAAGACCCACCCACAACACCCAAGACCCGCCCACACCTGCCCCACTGCGCTGTATGACTGTATCACTTGCCAGATGCTTGTTTCCATGGAGATTGTCATTGCCTTGCCTGGAATGTTCCACAATATGTCATTAAATAAACATATCCAACCTGCATTGATTCAATTACAAGAGTTTTCATTGCTCATATCCTGAAAAGCGTGCGTCTTCATCAACAGCTACATTTCTCCTTCATTTAAACACGTTCAAGGGTTGGCAAAAGTATCAAAAACAATTATTATTTCAACACTATTTCAAAGTTAGTTTAATTTATTTGATTTGATTAAAACATACAAATATTCTTCAAAAGAGCGTGTAAGCGTTCCTTTTATAGTCGAGTCATGTTCTAAAGACACAAAGAGCTTTAGATGTGTCGTTTGAAAGGATTCGACTGTCCACTAAATCAAATGGAAAAGTTTAAAACTTTCTGTGTCTGAGACGAGCAGGAGCTGGAGAAGCATCAGCGCAGAGTTTACTATGTGTTTATGTGAAGAGGAAAGAGACGGGAACACTCAGGGGAGTACAAGGAGGAGAGAGGGAAAGAGAGAGGGAGAGGGGAGAAGAGAGGGAGTGAGTGAGTGAGAGAGAGAGAGAGAGAGAGAGGGGGGAAGAGGAGAGGAGCGGGAGTAAGAGAGGAGGGAGAGAGGGGAGAAGAGAGGGAGTGAGTGAGAGAGAGGGAGGGGGGAAGAGGAGGAGGGAATAAGAGAGAGGAAGGGGGGAGAGGGGAGTGAGTGAGACAGAGAGAGGGAGAGGGGAGAAGAGAGGGAGTGTGAGTGAGAGAGAGAGAGAGGTAGGGGGAAGATGAGAGGGAGAGGAGAGAAGAGAGGAAGTAAGAGAGAGGGAGAGGGGAGGGGAGAGAGAGAGGGAGTGAGTGAGAGAGAGAGAGAGAGAGAGAGAGAGAGGGGGGGGGGGGGGACGGGGCCGGGGAAGAGGAGAGGGAGTAAGAGAGAGAAAGAGGGGAGAAGAGAGGGAGTGAGTGAGAGAGAGAGAGGGACGGGGGGAGAGGAGAGGGAGTAAGAGAGAGGGAGAGGGGAGAAGAGAGAGAGGGAGTGAGTGTGTGTGAGAGAGAGAGAGAGAGAGAAAGAGAGAGAGGGGGAGAGGGGAGAAGAGAGGGAGTGAGTGAGAGAGAGAGGGAGAGAGAGGAGGGGGAAGAGGAGAGGGAGTAGTAAGAGAGAGGGAGGAGAAGAGAGGGAGTGAGTGAGTGAGTGTGAGTGAGTGAGTGAAAGAAGGGGGGGAGTGAGTGAGTGAAAGAGAGGGAGGGGAAGAGGAGGAGAGGAGTGAGTGAGAAAGAGAGAGGGGGAGAGAAGAGAGGGAGTGAATGAGAGAGAGGGGAGAAGAGAGGGAGTAATTGAGAGAGAGAGGGGGAGGAGAAGGAGTAAGTGAGAGAAAGAGAGGGGAGGGGAGAAGAGAGTGAGTGAGAGAGCGAGGGATGACTACAGACTTTACAATGTGTTTATGTGAAGAGGAAAGAAACAAGAATACTCAGGAGGATACAAGGAGGAGGGAGGGGGGTGAGAGAGAGGGAAGGGGGGGAGGAGAGAGGTGTGAGTGAGAGAGAGAGGGGGGGAGTGAGAGAGAGAGAGCAGAGAAGGGGGAGAAGGGAGGGAGAGCATGACAGAGAGGGATGATTACAGAGTTTACAATGTGTTTATGACAATGACAAGAGAAATGAGAGAGGGAGAGAGATTCAGGGAGGGTCGAGGTATGAGGGACAAGGATGAGAGAGGGAGAGAGACGTGAGAGATGAAAGGAGAGTGAGGGATGAAAGGGAGTGTGTATGACAGAAAGAGTGAGAGACAGGAGCACTCAGGGGGATACAAGGAGGAGAGAGGGGGAGAAAGGGAGGGGAAGAAAAGAGGGAGTGAGTGAGAGAAAGGGGGAGAGAGGGACTGAGTGAAAGAGAGGCGGGGAAAGGAGGGAGAGGGAGAGAGGGATGATTACAGAAGAAGGGGAGAAGAGAAAGAGAGAGGTGAAAAAAGGAGACATAGGCAGCGAGAGAGAAAAAGAGGGGGAGCGATGGGGGAAGAGTGAGAGAGAGAAAACTCAGAAATGGAAAAAGAGAAAGATAGAGAGAGTGAAGAGGGAGAGGGTGAGAGAGAAAGGTCGAGAAACGCTGGAGAATGAAAAGAGAGGCAGGAAAAAGACAGGAGGAGGACAGGGATAGATAGAACAGAGAGGGAACAGGGCAGAATGACATAAGGAAAAAGAGAGAGACGAGAGAAAGAGAATATAGAATACTGTATGGAAAAGGCGAGGGAGCGCAAGAAGGAATAGACAGGCAAAAGAGAGAGAGAGAGAGAAGACAGAGGATAAGTTTAGAAACAGCAGTGGGCACACGGAAAGAAACAGTGACGCAGATTCAAGTTTTATAAGAGAATACCTGTGTCAGATGCCCTCCCGTCCTCCCGTATCCCTGTGTGTCAGATGCCCTCCCGTCCTCCCGTGCCCCTGTGTGTCAGATGCCCTCCAGGATAACCACTCTGCCACAGTCCTTTTAATAACTTTATTTTATTAATGTCAAGAAAAACATTACAAACGTTTCCATTTAAAATAATGTGCATATTTGGCCCACATGCATTCTCTGCCATCTTTATACATTTTAAACACAAATATGATTTTGGGAACAGTTCAAAATTAGGTCAGGAAGAGACAGAAATGAGATTTGAGTTGGAAGAAGCTGAGGACAGAGAGAAATGGAATGAAACGAGAAGAGAAGAGACAGACAGGACCAGAATCTGCTGAGAAGAGCAGTTTACAAACTCAGAGAAAAAGAGAGAGAGAGTACAGTCCTGGTTTAGTCTTAATTTAGTTTTGATTTAGGCCTGGTTTAGACCTGGTTTAGTCCTGGTTTAGTCCTGGTTTAGTCCTGGTTTAGACCTGGTTTAGACCTGGTTCAGGTTTAGTCCTGGTTTGGACCTGGTGTAGTCCTGGTTCAGTCCTGGTTTAGTCCTGATTTAGACCTGGTTTAGACCTGGTTTGGACCTGGTGTAGTCCTGGTTCAGTCCTGGTTTAGTCCTGATTTAGACCTGGTTTAGACCTGGTTTGGACCTGGTGTAGTCCTGGTTCAGTCCTGGTTTAGTCCTGGTTCAGTCCTGGTTCAGTCCTGGTTCAGTCCTGGTTTAGTCCTGGTTCAGTCCTGGTTTAGTCCTGGTTTAGACCTGGTTTAGACCTGGTTTGAACCTGGTGTAGTCCTCGTTTAGTCCTGGTTTAGACCTGGTTTAGTACTGGTACAGACCTGGTGTAGTAGTGGTTCAGTCCTGGTCCAGTCCTGGTTCAGTCCTGGTTTAGTCCTGGTTTGGACCTGGTGTAGTCCTGTTGTAGTCCTGATTCAGTCCTGGTTAAGTCCTGGTTTAGACCTGGTTTAGACCTGGTTTGGACCTGGTGTAGTCCTGGTCCAGTCCTGGTTCAGTTCTGGTTTAGTCCTGGTTTGGACCTGATGTAGTCCTGTTGTAGTCCTGATTCAGTCCTGGTTAAGTCCTGGTTTAGACCTGGTTTAGACCTGGTTTGGACCTGGTGTAGTCCTGGTCCAGTCCTGGTTCAGTTCTGGTTTAGTCCTGGTTTGGACCTGGTATAGTCCTTTTGTAGTCCTGGTTTGGAACTGGTGTAGTCCTGTTGTAGTCCTGATTCAGTCCTGGTTAAGTCCTGGTTTAGACCTGGTTTAGACCTGGTTTGGACCTGGTGTAGTCCTGGTTTAGTCCTAGTTTAGACCTGGTTTAGTCCTGGTATAGACCTGGTTTAGTCCTGGTTTAGACCTGGTGTAGTCCTGGTTTGGACCTGGTATAGTCCTTTTGTAGTCCTAGTTTAGACCTGGTGTAGTCCTGGTTTGGACCTGGTTCAGTCCTGGTTCAGTCCTGGTTCAGTCCTGGTTTAGTTTGTGCAAGCAGTAATTGAAAACTGTGAAAGAGAATGTTCATCCAGTTCAAATATTTTCTCCTGAATTCTTAAACCTCTCTGTGTTAGGAAACAGGAAGTCATAAATAAACAAAATTACAAAAGTTTAAAAATAAAAAATAAAAAACTACATCAAAATAACAATAAAAACATCAGAATTATAAATCCCTGACTCATGCAGACTTGTCCATTTCACTGAGGCCTACAGCTCTACAGCGGCTCACTGATGCATAGACACGTTTCACTTCTCTGTATCAAAATAGAAATGATCTAGAAGCAAAATTCAATATTAAACTTCAAAATGCACAGGATTTTATATTACAGGAGGAATACAAACTACATTTTCCACCAGAAACAATACCCTGTTCAATATGGCATTATTACATCACACATGTAACTACGGGCAACGCTGACATTAAAGGGCCCATATTACACTATTCTCTGTCTGATAAAGCTGTTTCCTCATCACAAACAGATCTGAAGTTGTGTTTTGTTTCATTCACACATGTTTAACACACAAACCCTGCATATTTACTTCTCTCAAACTGAAAACACCTTGTGATGTCATACAGGGAGTGTTCTATTGTGCTCATCATTTGGATGATTTCAGACGTGCAATTGTCCATCTCTACTGAGCAAAGGGTTAGTATTTTGAACTTTGGAGATGTTGACAGACTAATAAGGTTTACTCAAACGAAAATGTGTAAATGAAACAAAACACAACTCCAAGTATGTTATTGATGCAGTAAGAGCATTACAACATAGCTTAAAGTCAATTTTGTGTAATATAGGACCTTTAATACTTCAGCATGAGGTTAGCGACACGAAGCTTGCGCCTTTTGAGTGAGATGAAGATAATTGTGGTAGATGAACTGATTAATCAATGGCCAAACAATTAGCAGTAGCACAGTGGTATTTCGTTAGTGTTCATAGTAACTCAATGATCAGACAGCTGTTTAAATGTGCACTGTGTGGTTTGCCACCTGCTTGTCTCCATGGAGATGTCATTGCTGAAGTATTGCATTAAAAGTATGTTTCTTTCAGACGCTCTGATGCATGGACAGTGTTTTAACGTGCATCTGTGTTCTCTAGTCAGTGTCTTGTTTTTAAGTGCTCTCATGTTGTGTGCAAGACAAACTCCACTCGGAGCAATAAAGGTTTCATTCATTCTTATCTGTGGAGTCAGATCTGTGGAGTGGCAATGTTTTTCAATGTGTTTTTGAGCAACACAAACACACATTAAGCTCTTTTATGTGGTATTTAGCAAGATATGTAAGTTTAATGCCACTGTAGAACATTCAGGGCCAAGCAATCTCATCTACACAGAGACAAGCAGTTTTTAGGCCTTCCACAAGAAAATTACATGATGGACCTTTAAAGAGACAGTGTATTATCTTTTCATACAATAAAATGTCTGCAACACAGAAAAGCAGGATCCACTTCTGACTGCTGAAAAAAAACCTCTTGAATTTGAAGCATTTTGAGTAAAGCCAAAATGTGAAGCCCTGAAAATCTGCTAGAAGATGAGTGTGAGAGGAAGTTCATGTTCTTTTTCCAAATGAAAATGTTCTGTGCCAAAAACAGAAATAATTTAATAAAAATATACATGCGTTTGTTATTGCATTACCTATGACCTGCATGCCTTCAGTTCATCATTTTCAGGTTAAATACTCTGAAGTTGCTTTGGTGGAAAATGTGAGCTCATTACAGTTTAAAATCATCTTAAAAACAGGCAAAATGTCCATCCCTAAGTTGGGTCTTTGGAGATTAGATCCATGCAGCGTTTAACAGGAAAATCTCATAGTTACATTTTGATGCTACAGTTTTAAAACATTTAATAAAAATATCTATTTGTACAACAGACTGAGACATGCTCCTAACTGTACAAGTCTACAGCTGTACAGGTGTATACAGGCATATACAGGCATATACAGGCGTGTACAGAAGTATACAGGTGTATACAGGTGTATACAGGTGTACACAGGTGTATACAGGTGTACACAGGTGTATACAGGAGTACATAGGTGTATACAGATGTATACAGGCCCTATAGGCCTGTATACACCTATACAGGCCAGGTGTACACAGGTGTATACAGGTGTACACAGGCGTACACAGGCGTACACAGGCATACACAGGTGTACACAGGTGTATACAGGTGTATACAGGTGTACACAGGCGTACACAGGTGTACACAGGTGTACACAGGTGTATACAGGTGTATACAGGTGTATACAGGTGTATACAGGTGTATACAGGTGTACAAAGGTGTACACAGGCAAATAGAGCAGAGGAGGCAAAGGCAGGCCAGAAACCAGCTGGACATGCAGAGAGAGAGGGGGATGGGAAGAAAGGGAGAGAAGGGTCAGAGAAAGAAAGTAAGAAACTGTAAGAAGGAGAGGTAGAGGAGAGGGGAAAAAGAGAGAGAGGAGGGGTAAAAATGTGGAGAGAGAGGGGGAAAGGAGATATCATTACCTGATTTGGCGCAGTTTTTCAAACTGAGCATGCCCAGAAACATTGGTGTAACTGCTAAAGTTGCTATAGTAGCTATAGTATTATAGTATGTCTGTGTAATCCCTCAGTAATCCAGATCTGATAGTCCATAGTATAGTAATATAGTGTCCATAGTATTATAGTAGTATAATTTGAACAAACCTCATGTTTGGTCTCTTGGAATTTAAATATTTTTTTAGTGCTAAATACTTTTTCAAAGTCGATGAAAATCAAATATTTAAGCCGTTAATAAACGTGAGAAAACAGAGCAGAGATGAGTGACTTCAGTAAAACAGCTAACTTTGAGGATTCTGGCTAAATACCATTGTTTTTGTTTTTATTTCTAAGAATAAAGTCAGTGAAATTGTAAAACTTTGATATGAAAACATTTAAGCAACAGACAGAGCACAGAATAAACACATTTGAAAGAGTTAAGCAAGTTACATTAAAACGGTGCCAAATCAAACCAGGTGCTAAATCAGGCAATGACAGAAGGGTAAAAAAGAGAGAAAAGAGAGGAGAGAGTAAGGACAGAGAGGAGGAGGACAGAGAGAAGAGAAAGCGACACAGGAAGAGGAGAGGGAGAAAAGAGGGGAAGAAAAAGAGTATAGAGGAGAGAAGAGAGAGAGGTCTGTACAATCAGAGGGTCATGTGATCCAGAGACCTGTCATGTGACCTGAAGAGTGTGTGCAAAAAGTGGACAAGCTGAAACTGAAACCTGAAGGAGACCACAAGGCTGAGTCCATAAGGTCCTCATGGCTCCACAAGGTCCATAGTCATGAGTCTATTTTTCCCGGGCACTGCAGTAGTCTAGTCCGGCTTTCAGAGCTTTAGAAGTGTGTTATGGCATAAACCCTTGGATCAAGTATGCACTGCACTTGTTGGTGCAACAGGAAAATCTGTAAGTAACCTCGTCAAAGTACGTGCGGAATTCGTACTACTAGTATAAATGAGGAGTTAGCTTGGCGGCCAATCATATCCTGGTTTTGTGCACATGTGTCTTTCACCCTCAATGCTCCACCACTTTATGGCCCTGTGATTCCCCAATTTAAGTTGGAGCTGAATTTTCGCCAAAACTCACTATGCACATGCTCAGAAACTTCTGCACAAGTGCTTGTCATTTACTACAGCAAGACACATAGAAAAACTACATGTAATATGCATCAATGACTTTTATTCTTTAAATGTTTATTTTAAATTACATCTGAGCCCAATTGAACTGCTAAAAAGCCAGAGCAATGTGGATGCTAACTGGTTTGAATGTAATACTTATGTGTGTTTTGTGTAAACAGTGTTACAGCTTTTTTCTAAAAATCTTTGTACTAAAGTCTCAAATGACAGATATGATTTTTATCCATTTCTCCCGAGAAAAATAATAAAAACATTACCAAGTTAACGACTAGCATGATTGCCGCAAATTTGGCTGTGACTCAAATTGAGGAATGCCAGGCCCCTCCCCCCTCTGAGACTCGGGGGACACAGGTCTGGACACTGTGAATATGTCCTGCTTCTGTGTCCCTGTTTTGTCTTTGTGCTCCTGTCTGCATCTGTCTTCTCTTGTCTGCCCTGGTTCCTCCTTCTCCTCTTCTTCATCGCGTCTGTCCGATAACAGTTTGATAATCTGCTTCACCTGCGCCTCTAGCCGCCCTAGCCTGCCCCCTAGTGTCTGAATATCTGCTCGGAGCTCCACCCTGGTCTCATGAAGCGCTGCCCGAATCAGAGGCTCTGATCCTGGGTACAGTGGCTGCGGCAACCCCCCTGAGCTCTGGAGGGGACTGTGGAGATCAATCCTCTGTTCGCTTTTCGTGATCCCGCTATCGCATGAATCAGTTTTCCGCAAATTTCCACTTTCCTCCGTCTCTGTGGTAATTTCCTGCTTCTTCCCGTCTTGAGTTAGCATCTCTGCAGATGCTGCCTTGTTATTCAAACCATCTTTCCTCACTTCGGAAGCCGCCATGTTGTTTTTGAGCCTCATCCAAGCGCTAGACTTAGCCGTTTTCGCTAGCGTCGTACCCGGGCTAGCTTTGACTTTCACCACTTGCTCTGCGTTTTCCATGACATCACAGTTGTTTTGTTTTGTCGTATTGTCGCTGTATGGTTGCATCGGCGTTATCTGCGAAACTGTCAGAACGCTGCTGCTAACCGGGGTGCCATTTTGAAAGGATCGGCTCAGAGGGAGAGAGTGCTGGAGGCTGGAGTGACCGAGCTGGTGCAGGTTTTGGTGTTCGGCTTGGATTTGGTTCTTTTCGAGATCAGTGGAGTTTGATCCCTGGTGGCGCAGCTCTTTTTGCTGTTTAAATTTCTGGAATAGTTTTCGGACTGGGTGGTCCTGGGAATGGTGAGTTGGACTTCGTTCTTGGCGCGTTCCCTCTCCTCCTCCTCCTTCCTCACTTCGCTGATCTTACGGAAAATTACCTGGGAAAAAGACAAAATGTAAACTCAATCTTTTATATTGTGGATACATTTACAGCAGATACATTTACATTGAATCATTTTTTGTAGAGCCCCAAATCACCAAAGCAGTCACTTTGCAGGGTTAAACCAGGACTAAACCAGGACTAAACCAGGACTGAACCAGGACTAAATCAGGACTGAACCAGGATTGAACCAGGACTAAATCAAGACTAAATCAGGACTGAATCAGGACTGAATCAGGACTAAATCAGGACTGAACCAGGACTGAACTAGGACAAAACCAGGATTAAACAAGAACTGAACCAGGTCACACAAGTTGTAGATATGTCTTGCACCTGATTATAATCTGATTTCTGGAGTAATCAGATTGCTGAAATGTCATGTAAACTATTCCATCTGATGTGAGTAATCTGAATTCTGTATGACTGTTCACACCTGCACAGGTTTGGATAAGGACAGATGCAAAAAAGATAAAAATGAAAGAGACATTTTTAAAGTTAGTTTAAAAATGACTGTACTGCTTTGGTTTTAACTGGCTATGTAAATGCACCCACTGTCACCTATGCCTATCAGTTGTGTTCAGTTTCCTCCCACTAAAGCCATTATCTCAGTAATTATTGAGAACGATTCAAAATGTCTGCCGCCTCCTCCTGTCCACCCAAACAGGGGCTAAATACAGAACATCTCAATACTGCTGTTACAGTTTGGACATTTGACTGGTGCTCGATTGTTGAAGGTGCAGTTTTGTTACGATTAGATTAAACCAGAACTGAACACGTGGTCTAAAGCAGGACTACTAAATATGCGGCTCAGGAGCCAGATCCAGACCTCCAACAAATCTAGTTTGGTCCACAGCCCATCCTCTGGTTCCTACTACTACTACTACTACTGCTCCTACTGCCACTGCTACTACTACTATATCTACTAGTACTACCACTGCTACTAGTGTTACTACTTCTACTACCACTCCACTACTATTACTACTGTTGCTATTGCTACTACTACCTTTGCTACTACTACTACTACTACTACTACTATTACGAGTATTGCTACTACTGCCACTACTGCTACTACTACCGCTACTCCAACAGCTACTACTACAGCCATTACTATCACCACTGTTGCTACTGCTACTAATGCAACTATTGATACTACTACAGCTACTACTACCACTACTTTTGCTACTGCTGCTATTACTATTACTAGTACTGCTACCACTACAGGTATTACTACAGCTACTACTACAGCTACTATTACAACTAGTACTACTACTATTGCTACTACTATAGCTCCTACTACTACTACTACTACTACAGCTACTACTACTACTACTACTACTACTACTACTACTACCACTACTTCTACTACTGGTAACTCCATCCATCAATTTTCTTCTGCTTTATCTGGGGTCAGATCTTGTCCTTTCGGTCATTACCCAAACGTCATGACCCAAACGTCATGACCATAGGTGAGGGTAGGAATGTAGATTGACCGGTAAATCGGTCAACCGGTAAAGACAACTTTGCCTTTTAACTCAGCTCCTTCTTTACCACAACAGACCGATGCAGCGACCATATCACTGCGGACACTGCACCGATCCACCTGTCAATCACACGCTCCATCCTCCCCTCACTCGTGAACAAGACGCCCAAGATACTTGAATTCCTCCACTGCTATTTGGCCCATAGGCCGACACAATGAGAGACCTGTCCTCGACCCCAAGGCGCAGGGATGCAGCCGTCTCATTCACTGAGGTGAAGTCCAACAGGTGGCGGCTGAGCTGTGGGGCTATAAGCAAAACTACACCAGCTCACTGCCTCTTTCCACTGGCAACCCCAAAAAAGTGGAGGATCCATCCCCTCTGGAGGAGTTGGGTACCAGAGCCCAAGCTATGAGTGTAGGTGAGCCCAACTATATCTAGTCAGTACCTCTCAACTTCCTGCAAGTTCAGGCTCCTTCCCCCCCCAGTGAGGGGATGTTCCACGTCTCCACAGCCAGATGCTGCGTCTGTGGACTGGATCTCCACGACACCCATCCCTGACTAATGCCCAGTCCTAATTGCACCCGACCCCTATGAAACCCTCTGCAACGTGGGTCCACAGGAGGTGGACCCACGTTGTCCTTTCGGGCTGAGCCCGGCCGGGCCCTGTGGGCAAAGGCCCGGCCACCAGGTACTCGCGTTCAAGTCCCAACCCTGAGCCTGGCTCCAGGGTGGGGCCTCGGCTGTGTCATACTGAGCGACATCACGGGCCTTGTTTTGTTACTATTCATAGTGATATTGGGAAATGCTCTTAGTCTGACTTAGTAGGACCTGTTTGCCATGGGAGAACCTATCAGGGGCACAATACCCCAGGCAATGTAGCTCCTAGGATCATTTAGGTACGCAAACTCGCCCTCCGCGATAAGGTTCAAGGGGGGTAACTTGGTATCGCATTTTTCTGGACCACCCTACTTATATATATCAGATTTATTCGATATTGTGCTATTTTTACTGAAACAACCTTCTCAAATGTTCTACTTTCATATCTATCCTGACTTTGTGAATTTGTGAATTTTAAAGTGACATTCAGAGGACAAACAGTGCTTTTTAGAGACAGGAGGAAACAGCAGCTTCATCTGATGAAATATTCAAACTTAAACGGAAAAGAACCCAAAACATCTCCTCTCCACCATCCTCCAGGGAAAATATGAAAGGGTCAAATCTATAGGGACAGTCATGATATACGTAGTATGTAGCATTCTGATATTTTTCATGTGTAGCATTCTTTGATATCGCCAACATTTCCTGGGGATGTGATGCTAACTGAAGGACTGCTCTGTCTGTGGCTTTGTTAGACTTTAATCTGAGCATTCTTTTAACACAATATCATAAAGAACTGACTTATTTGGAACTACAACAGATGAGTTGATTTGTGCTGTTAAACAAGCTTCTTCATCACCATACATGCCCAGTTCTGTGCAGTAACTTAGTTATCCAATTTTATTTTCTTAATGGGTAGGTTCCAGCTCCCATTGGACACTGCAGTTTTCAAACGCGGAAGTCAGCGGACTTGTTTTTTTTATTATGTTGGTGTCATAGATTATAAAGCAGACACAAGCACGATAGGTCTTCTTTAACGGCAAATTTGATGTGAGTGGGACCATGATAAGTCAAAAAAGTATATAATAAGGGTTTTTTGGCCCCTAAATAGCTCTTTATTTTACCTAAAAAAAAAAAAACAACCAAAAAACTTAAATACACTGTAGTGTTGTAGGGGGTTTGACTTGATGATGATTTTTCTAAGTATCTGGGACTAAGAGAGAGACTAAAGTGTGTGTATGTGCTGAGAGAATCTAAAGTGTGTGTATGTGCTGAGAGAGACTAAAGTGTGTGTATGTGCTGAGAGAATCTAAAGTGTGTGTATGTACTGAGAGAGACTAAAGTGTGTGTATGTACTGAGAGAGACTAAAGTGTGTGTATGTGCTGAGAGAAAAAAAGAGAGAGACAGGAAAAGGTAGTGGGGTGGCTCACAGACTGGAGCGGGGTGGCTCACAGACTGGAGCGGGGTGGCTCACAGATCGGAGCGGGGTGGCTCACAGACCGGAGCGGGGTGGCTCACAGACCGGAGCGGGATGGCTCACAGATCAGAGCGGGGTGGCTCTCAGACCGGAGCGGGGCTCTTTAATCCCGTGTTTTTGTCTGACACACATGACCTGGGTTAACGAGCGACAGAATAATGATTTTAGCCCAGCCGAACTGATTACTCCAGTACTCTGGTTTTACTGCAGTGTAAAAGTCCCCAGTGACTCATGATGATTCTGAAATGCTGTATTTATTTCCTCCCTGTACATGTCTCAGTCCTGCAGTATAATTAGAGCTGGAATAGAACGGCCAGCAGAGAGTTTTGGAGGGATTCAGCTCCTTAAATGTCCTCTTTTTTGACATGTTTGACACCTGTCCCCTGTCCTCCTCTCTCTGCATCATTATACACTGCCTGACAGAGAGAAGAACAGAGCAGAGGAGGAGAGGAGTGACAGATACTGAAAGAGGAAGAAGGAGCAGAGAGAGGGGGAGGAAAGGAGGAGGAGGGGGAGGAGGAGGCAGAGATGAGGAGAGGAGATGAGGAGAGGCGTGACACAAAGAAGGAAAGGAGGAGGGGAGGAGAGAGGAGAAGAATGACAGACACTGAAAGAGGAGAAAACGAAGAGAAGAGGAAGAGAAGAATGACTGAGAATGAGGAGGAGGAGAGAGGAGAAGAAAGATAGACGTTGAAAGAGAGAAGGAAGTAAGGAGGAGGAGGAGCAGGAGGAGAGGAGTGACAGACTGAGAGATCCCAGTTTAGTCCTGCTATAGGCTTAGTATGGCCCTTTTCTATCCATCCATTTTCTTCCTCTTATCCAGGGCCAGGTTGCGGAGGCAGCAATGTAAGCCACCTCAGCCCCAGCTGGCTCATCTCGACATGTAGGAGCAGCGGCTCTACGCCGAGCTCCTCTCGTGTGACTGAGCTCCTCACCTTATCTCTCAGGGAGCCCCCAGCCATCCTGCAGAGGAAGCTCATTTCAGCCACTTGTATCCGTGATCTTGTCCTTTCGGTCATTACCCAAAGCTCATGACCATAGGTGAGGGCAGGAATGTAGACTGACAAAAATCAAGAGCTTTGCCTTTCGACTCAGCTCCCTCTTCACCACAACAGACTGATACAGAGACCGCATCACTGCAGACGCTGCACCGATCTGCCTGTCAATCACACGCTCCATCCTCACCTGCACCCTCACTCATGAGCAAGACCCCGAGATACTTGAACTCCTTCACTTGAGGCAAGGATTGTTGGGGGAGAAGAGTAGGAGCAGTGGGATTCCGATCCTTTCAGTGCTAAAATACTGTAAGTCAAGTACATAAATACAACAAAATACCACACCAAGCCCTGATTTAGTGCTGATTTAGTCCTGGTTTAGTCCTGGTTTAGTCCTGATTTAGTCCTGATTTAGTCCTGGTTTAGTCCTGATTTAGTCCTGGTTTAGTCTTGGTTTAGTCCTGGTTTAGTCCTGGTTTAGTCCTGGTTTAGTCCTGATTTAGTCCTGATTTAGTCCTACTTTAGTCCTGGTTTGGTCTTGGTTTAGTCCTGGTTTAGTCCTGGTTTAGTCCTGATTTAGTCCTGGTTTAGTCCTGGTTTAATCCTGGCTTAGTCCTAGTTTAGTCCTGACTTAGTCCTGGTTTAGTCCTGGTTTAGTCCTGGTTTAGTCCAGACTTAGTCCTGGTTTAGTCCTGATTTAGTCCTGGTTTAGTCCTGGTTTAGTCCTGGTTTAGTCCTGGTTTAGTTCTGGTTTAGTCCTGGTTTAGTCCTGGTTTAGTCCTGACTTAGTCCTGGTTTAGTCCTGGTTTAGTCCTGGTTTAGTTCTGGTTTAGTCCTGGTTTAGTCCTGGTTTAGTTCTGGTTTAGTGCTGGTTTAGTCCTGGTTTAGTCCTGACTTAGTCCTGGTTTAGTCCTGGTTTAGTCCTGGTTTAGTTCTGGTTTAGTCCTGGTTTAGTCCTGGTTTAGTTCTGGTTTAGTCCTGGTTTAGTCCTGGTTTAGTCCTGACTTAGTCCTGGTTTAGTCCTGACTTAGTCCTGGTTTAGTCCTGGTTTAGTCCTGGTTTAGTCTTGGTTTAATCCTGGTTTTGGTTTAGTCCTGGTTTAGTTTTGGTTTAAACCTGGTTTTGGTCCTGGGTTAGTCCAGGTTTAGTCCAGATGATGTTCCAGGTTTAATCCAAGTTGAATGTGGGTTAAGTGTGTAAGAAAACATAATGATGATGTTTTTAGAAGGTCTGTGACATGAGAACATGGTAGAATCCTGCTGGTTGAACCTGAGCTGAGGCCTGATGCTGTGTCAGATGCAGATGTGTTGACCTGGATTATGGTTCATATCTCTGTAATGGGCCTCCACATGTCCACATGAAACTAAAACTGGCACAAAGTTCAGCATCTTCTCTCTCACTTAAATAAAAAAACAGCTTGATAAAGTGGTGTCACTATTCAACCCCAATAATGGGACTGTTGTCAGTTAAAGGACTTTAAGACGTAAGATGATATTTTTGGGGAGTTAATCCCAAACACATGAAGAGAAGGTCCAACATTTGTGGATCAGAAGTTTGATAAATTATCATCAAATTGTAAAACATGACCTCTTCATAAGTTTAAGGTCATAATTCAAAACTTCAAAGCTGGAGATATGATTTGTTTGTTTTTAAATCTATTTCTCACTTTCACAGTTAATAATGACACATTCTGGGACAGTTATTTTCTTATCTTTTCTTATTTTGTTCATTACACGCTTCAAAATCCAAAGATCAATGGATCCCATTATCAGAGTGTAATCAGATTTAGGACTTTGCAGAAGGCATTAATTTAGCATTTCTAAACATACAGAAGCAGACAGGAGGAGACAGGAGGAGACAGGAGCAGATAGGAGGAGACAGGAGCAGACAGGAGCAGACAGGAGGAGACAGGACCAGACAGGAGCAGACAGGAGGAGACAAGAGCAGACAAGAGCAGACAGGAGGAGACAGGAGCAGACAGGAGGAGACAGGAGCAGACAGGAGCAGACAGGAGGAGACAGGAGCAGACAGGAGGAGACAGGAGCAGATAGGAGGAGACAGGAGCAGACAGGAGCAGACAGGAGGAGACAGGACCAGACAGGAGCAGACAGGAGGAGACAAGAGCAGACAAGAGCAGACAGGAGGAGACAGGAGCAGACAGGAGCAGACAGGAGGAGACAGGAGCAGACAGGACGAGACAGGAGGAGACAGGAGCAGACTGGAGCAGATAGGAGGAGACAGGACCAGACAGGAGCAGACAGGAGGAGAAAAGAGCAAACAAGATCAGACAGGAGGAGACAGGAGCAGACAGGAGGAGCCAGGAGGAGACAGGAGGAGACAGGAGCAGACTAGGCAGATAGGAGAGACAGGACCAGACAGGAGCAGACAGGAGGAGAAAAGAGCAAACAAGATCAGACAGGAGGAGACAGGAGCAGACAGGAGGAGCCAGGAGGAGACAGGAGCAGACTGGAGCAGATAGGAGGAGACAGGACCAGACAGGAGCAGACAGGAGGAGAAAAGAGCAAACAAGATCAGACAGGAGGAGACAGGAGCAGACAGGAGGAGCAGGAGAGACAGACAGGAGCAGACAGGAGGAGACAGGAGGAGACAGGAGGAGACAGGAGCAGACAGGAGGAGACAGGAGGAGACAGGAGCAGACAGGAGGAGACAGGAGCAGACAGGAGCAGACAGGAGCAGACAGGAGCAGACAGGAGCAGACAGGAGGAGACAGGAGGAGGAGCAGAGGAGAGGGTCAGAGGAGCAGACATTGCAGAGGAGAAAGAGTGGTAGTATTTTAAACCTGGATCGTTATAAAAAGACAGAACTGAAAAGGATTTGACTGGTTGGAGGTGTAGAGTTCAGATGCTGCCAAAAATGAGACTTAAAAAATATGGAGAATACAGAAGCATCCAAGAACAGAGGCGGAGGAGAGGGGGAGCTAAGAGGGAGAGAGGAGCATAGGAGGAGAGTGGGAGCAGAGGAAGGGATGTGGAGCAGAGAAGGAGAGGGGGAAATCTGATTTAGACCTGGTTTAGACCTGGTTTACTCCTGGTTTACTTCTGGTTTAGTCCTGGTTCAATCCTGGTTTAATCCTGGTTTAGTCCTGGTTTAGACCTGGTTTAGTCCTGGTTTAGACCTGGTTTAGCCCTGGTTTTGTCCTGGTTTAGACCTGGTTTAGTCCTGGTTTAGACCTGGTGTAGTCCTGGTTTAGACCTGGTTAAGTCCTGGTTTAGCCCTGGTTTTGTCCTAGTTTAGCCCTGGTTTTGACTTGGTTTAGTCCTGGTTAAGTCTTGATTTAGTCCTTGTTTAGACCTGGTTTAGACCTGGTTTAGTCCTGGTTTAGGCCTGGTTTAGAACTGATTTAGTCCTCGTTTAGACCTGGTTTAGAACTGATTTAGTCCTGGTTTAGTCCACTTGTTTCCTTTTACAGTATCTGTGGGTGACCTGACGCTCATTTATAAAGAGCTCACCTCACGTACTTACTATCACACGGTTTTTTCTTTCCCTCTTCTCCTCTCCATCTACTCCACCGTCCTCCTCTTCTCCTCTCCCTTTATTCCACCATCCTCCTCTTCTCCTCTCCCTTTATTCCACCATCCTCCTCTTCTCCTCTCCTTTTATTCCACCATCCTCCTCTTCTCCTCTCCCTCTATTCCACTGTCCTCTTCTCCTCTCTCCTCCTCTCCCCCTCTCCTCTTTCATTCACACTACAGGAGTACAAATGTTATAAGTTTATAAGTACTCTCTCTTTCCTTTCTCTCCTCTTCCATTGTCATCTTCCCCTCCTCCCTCTCTCCCTCCTACTCTCCTCTTTCCCTCTCTCTCCTCTCTCTCCTCCTCCTCACTCTCTCTCTTCACACTACATGAGTAAATTAGCTTGATAAGGGTCTGCTGCCCCCTCTCTCCTCCCTCTCCCTCTTCCATCTCTCCTCCTCTTCCCTCTCTCTTCACATGAGTACATAGATCTGATACAGGCCTGTTCCCTCCTCTCCCTCTGTCCTCTTCTTCCATCTCTCCCACTCCTCCCTCTCTCTTCACACTACATAAACTTATAGACTTCATATGGGCCTGCCCCCCTTTCTCTCCCTCTTTCCTCTCCCTCCTACTCCCCTTCTCTCCTCTACGCTGCTCTTCCTCTCTCTTCTCCCTCCATCTCTCCTCCCTCTTTCCTCTTCCTCTGCATCTCCTCCTCTCCCTCTCCCTTCTCTCCCTCTCTTTTCCTCTCTCGCCTCCTCCTCCCCCTCTCTCCTCTTCCTCCTCTCCCTCTCTCCTATTCCTCCGTATCTCCTCCTCTCCCTCTCTCTTCACACTACATAGACTTGATAAGGGTCTGCTCCCTTCCCTCTCTCTCCACCTCCTCCTTCTCCCTTCTCTCCCTCTGTTTTCCTCTCTCTCCTCCTCTTCTCTGGCTCTCCTCTTCCTTTCTCTCCTCCTCCTCTTCCTCTCTCCTCTTCCTCTCTTCCTTCCTCTTCTTTTCTCTCTCTCTCCTTCTCTCCCTTTCTCCTCTTCCTCGATCTCTCCTCCTCTCCCTCTCTCCCCTCCTCCACTCCATCTCTCCTCTTCCTTTCTCTCCTCCTCTGCTTCTCTCCTCTTCCTCTCTCTCTCCCCTCCTTCACTCCATCTCTCCTCTTCCTCCGTATCTCCTCTTCTCTCTCTCTTTTCCTCTCTCTCCTCCTCCTCTCCCTCTCTCCTCTTCCTCCCTCTTCCTCTCTCCTCCTCTCTCTCTCTCTCTCTCTTCCTCCTCTCCCTCTCTCCTCTTCCTCCATATCTCCTCCTCTCCCTTCTCTCCCTCTTTTCCTCCATCTCTCTTCCTCTCCCTTCTCTCCTCTCTCTTCTCTCCTCTTCCTCTCTCTCTCCTCTTCTTCTCTCCCTCTCTCTCCTCTCCCTCTCTCCCTCCCTCCTCCCTCTCTCCTCCTCTCCCTCTCTGTTCACACTACATGAGCACATAGACTTGATAAGCCTCTCTCATCCCGTGATGTAGTACTTGTTTTGGTGCTAGCTGCAGCTGCTAAAGCTAATCCCGACTGCATCCATCACAGAGTAAGCCTGGTTCAATCGAGTCAGTCTCATTAGAGCCTGAGAGCAGAGCTGAGATTAGACCTGGTCCGGACCATAGAGGACTGTGTCAACAAACTCACAAGGATTTATCTTACACGGAGGTCTTGTTCTACCAAAATGCATACGTTTGGAGTGCTTATGGCAGGTTAGGGGAAGTTTGTAATTTGACTTCCTGGTTGGACACAGGCAGCAGATGTGGCGTAACTGTTACCTAGCAACCATAATGTTAACAAGGGCAAAAATAGAAGGATTCTGTTTTACATCTCGACGCTACTGCCTGTATTTTTTGTACTTTTCTTTTGAACTTTTCCTCACAAACTGCTTAAGTGATAAAAATAAAACAAAACTATTTATCACAGGCACTATCCCATCAAACCAAGTCAGAATTAGACAAACATGAAACTTGTCACGTGCACTTTCAGTTGGACGGTGGATGTAAATCTAGAAAAATGTTTGTTTACTGCTGGCTTTATTTCCATTAATATAGGATCTGGCAACTAAAACTAAGTAGCTCGTTCTGCTTTCTGATTGGATAATCGTCTTGATGAGGAAAAACAGAAAAACCACAGGGAGAACATGCAAACTCCACACAGAAAGACACAGGCTGGGATTCGAAACCAGAGACCTCTTGATGTGTGATGTGTTTTAGTCCTGTTTTAGTCCCGTTTTAGTCCTGTTTTCAGTCCCACTTTAGTCTTGTTTTAGTCCTGTTCTAGTTCTGTTCTAGTTCCGTTTTAGTCCTGTTTTAGTCCTGTTTTAGTCCTGTTTTAGTCTTGTTTTAGTCCTGTTCTAGTTCTGTTCTAGTCCCGTTTTAGTCCTGTTTTAGTCCCGTTTTAGTCCTGTTTTAGTCTTGTTTTAGTCCTGTTTTAGTCCTGTTCTAGTCCTGTTCTAGTTCCGTTTTAGTCCTGTTTTAGTCCTGTTTTAGTCTTGTTTTAGTCCTGTTCTAGTTCTGTTCTAGTCCCGTTTTAGTCCTGTTTTAGTCCTGTTTTTGTCCTGTTTTAGTCTTGTTTTAGTCCTGTTCTAGTTCTGTTCTAGTCCCGTTTTAGTCCTGTTTTAGTTCCGTTTTAGTCCTGTTTTAGTCTTGTTTTAGTCCTGTTCTAGTTCTGTTCTAGTCCCGTTTTAGTCCTGTTTTAGTACTGTTTTAGTCCTGTTTTAGTCCTGTTTTAGTCCTGTTTTAGTACTGTGTTAGTCCTGTTTTAGTCCTGTTTTAGTCTTGTTTTAGTCCTGTTCTAGTTCTGTTCTAGTCCCGTTTTAGTCCTGTTTTAGTCCTGTTTTAGTCCCGTTTTAGTCCTGTTTTAGTCCTGTTTTAGTCTTGTTTTAGTCCTGTTCTAGTCCCGTTTTAGTCCCGTTTTAGTCCTGTTTTAGTCCTGTTTTAGTCTTGTTTTAGTCCTGTTCTAGTTCTGTTCTAGTCCCGTTTTAGTCCTGTTTTAGTCCCGTTTTAGTCCTGTTTTAGTCCCGTTTTAGTCCTGTTTTAGTCCTGTTTTAGTCTTGTTTCAGTCTTGTTCTAGTCCTGTTCTAGTCCTCTTCTAGGCCTGTTTTAGTCCTGTTTTAGTCCTGTTCTAGGCCTGTTTTGGTCCTGTTTTAGTACCGCTTTAGTCCTGTTCTAGTCCTGTTTTAGTCATTTTAGTCCTGTTTTAGTCTTGTTTTAGTCTTGTTTTAGTCCTGTTTTAGTCCTGTTCTAGTCCTGTTTTAGTCATTTTAGTCCTGTTTTAGTCTTGTTTTAGTCTTGTTTTAGTCCTGTTTTAGTCTTGTTTTAGTCCTGTTTTAGTCCTGTTTTAGTCTTGTTTTAGTCCTGTTCTAGTTCTGTTCTAGTCCCGTTTTAGTCCTGTTTTAGTTCCGTTTTAGTCCTGTTTTAGTCTTGTTTTAGTCCTGTTCTAGTTCTGTTCTAGTCCCGTTTTAGTAATGTTTTAGTACTGTTTTAGTACTGTTTTAGTACTGTGTTAGTCCTGTTTTAGTCCTGTTTTAGTCTTGTTTTAGTCCTGTTCTAGTTCTGTTCTAGTCCCGTTTTAGTCCTGTTTTAGTCCCGTTTTAGTCCTGTTTTAGTCCCGTTTTAGTCCTGTTTTAGTCCTGTTTTAGTCTTGTTTCAGTCTTGTTCTAGTCCTGTTCTAGTCCTCTTCTAGGCCTGTTTTAGTCCTGTTTTAGTCCTGTTCTAGGCCTGTTTTTTGGTCCTGTTTTAGTACTGCTTTAGTCCTGCTCTAGTCCTGTTTTAGTCATTTTAGTCCTGTTTTAGTCTTGTTTTAGTCTTGTTTTAGTCCTGTTTTAGTCCTGTTCTAGTCCTGTTTTAGTCATTTTAGTCCTGTTTTAGTCTTGTTTTAGTCTTGTTTTAGTCCTGTTTTAGTCTTGTTTTAGTCCTGTTTTAGTCCTGTTTTAGTCCTGTTCTAGTCCTATTTTAGTCATTTTAGTCCTGTTTTAGTCTTGTTTTAGTCTTGTTTTTGTCCTGTTTTTGTCTTGTTTTAGTCTTGTTTTAGTCTTGTTTTAGTCCTGTTTTAGTCTTGTTCTGGTCCTGTTTTAGTCCTGTTTTAGTCCCGTTTTAGACCTGTTTTAGTCCTGTTCTTGGCCTGTTTTAGTCCTGTTTTAGTCCTGTTCTAGTCCTGTTCTAGTCCTGTTTTAGTCCTGTTCTAGTCCTGTTTTAGTCTTGTTTTAGTCCTGTTTTAGTCTTGTTCTGGTCCTGTTTTAGTCCTGTTTTAGTCCCGTTTTAGACCTGTTTTAGTCCTGTTCTTGGCTGTTTTAGTCCTGTTTTTAGTCCTGTTCTAGTCCTGTTCTAGTCCTGTTTTAGTCCTGTTCTGGTCCTGTTTTAGTCCTGTTTTAGTCCCGTTTTAGACCTGTTTTAGTCCTGTTCTTGGCCTGTTTTAGTCCTGTTTTAGTCCTGTTCTAGTCCTGTTCTAGTCCTGTTTTAGTCCTGTTCTAGT
The DNA here is from genome assembly GCA_019594935.1 of Periophthalmus modestus. Taxonomy (NCBI): domain Eukaryota; kingdom Metazoa; phylum Chordata; class Actinopteri; order Gobiiformes; family Gobiidae; genus Periophthalmus; species Periophthalmus modestus. Next base: position 25,433,656 of record JAIEZT010000068.1, on the reverse strand, counting down.
CCTGTTTTAGTCCTGTTTTAGTCCTGTTTTAGTTGCAGGTTAACCCTTATGTTGTGTTTGCAAGTGCTAACACAGTTTATGCATCAACAGCCTGAATCCCAAATGAACTTTTTGTGTAACTTTTATCCAAATTATGCTGAGTCTCCGTGGAGCAGATTGTGCATGCTCAGATTTCATGGATTCACAAAATGGCTGACTCGACTTGGGTCCGACAGAAGCAGCAGAGACGGGAGTGTGGGACAGATTTACTCGGCCAAAACCACGGCTCCAAAACCAGAAATGATGCATATTATAAAAGTGACCTGGACTGACGCTGTTTCAATTGATTTTATAGCTTCAATAAATAATTTTCTAATTTCAGTGATTATAAAATGTATCAAAAAGAACAGATTAAAAAACAAACAACTAAATGTCAAATCAAGATGAATAGTTAAAGCTGCAAAATGTAACTTGCTTTATATTGTCCAGTGAATTTGAATACAATAGAATAAAAACGACTCTTTGCTCACCTCAAGCTGAATCCCATTGTTTGGTGCCAGAGACAAAGGTCGGCTCAGAGGAGGGCGAACTTTGAGATGCAATTTAATAAAGTTTTACCTGTAGTTTTTTTAATAGACTCAGCTGTTTTCACTTTGACTTTAGTGAAAAATGACCCTCGCTGGACGTTGTATGTGAATATGCAAACCAGTTATTGTGAATTTGAGTCAGGGTTGAGTATTTATGGTGATTCAGTATGATCATTGGTTTGTGAAGTGGATGTTTTATTTTAGAAAGTGCAGTAAAAGCTGTTATGTTAAATGCATAAAATCTATGAACTTATAAATTCCCTAACAGTTTAAATGAGGCTAGAAACAATAGCATCAAAGTTTAGCCTGGTGAAGGTTTAATCCTGGTTTAGACTTGGTTTTGATTTGATTTATACCTGGTTTAGAACTTAATTAGAACTGGTTTATAATGGGTTAGACCTGATTTAGAACAGTTTAGTCCAGGTCTAGTCCTGGTTTGGACCCGGTTTATCCTTGGTTTAGAATGTGTTGGTTAGGATTTGGGGTAGAGCTGGTTTAGACATGTTCAGAACACTCTCTAAGGGGTGCGCTTACACTAGCCCAGACAACAACAGCTCGGGGCCCACACACAGCTGTTTGGTCTTATTAATCCGGCCCGCCGAACGTGACCAAATTATATCAAAATAGGTAAGAGTAAACTTTGTTCAAAGTTTTCTGCTGTGTTTATTTAACAGAAATGTAATAAATTAATAATTAATTTAATTAATGCATTTGGAAAACAATTTGTAGAATGAGCCTTGCATGTTTATGCTACATGTTGCAGGTCAAATCTCTAATGTAATATACACATATATATCTCCTGGCCCGGCCCCTCTGTCAAATTTTAGAACCCACTGTGGCCCATGTGTCAAAAAGTTTGCCCAGCCCTGCACTAGCCCAGTCGAACTGGTTAGCCCCTAAAGCTCAGTATGTTTGTCCTGTGTGAGTGCAAACTAACCGTGTTCAGGCACAGCACGTTTCAAACTTTGGCCCGATAGAAGGAAGTGGGCCAAAGCATGGCCCGGTTGCTCATGTACACGTGCACGCACAATTTATGTTTATGAAGCTGGTCTTGTGCAGGGAGACGATAGAGGATAAGAGGGAAAAGTACATGAACTCTGCCCCAAAACTCAGCTTCAGCCAGGACCGTGGGCAGACAGACGTTCTGAAGCCTCGTCTCCAGTTGTCCTCGCTGCTCCACACACTGTAACATCAAACTTAAATGGTAAAATGGTGCCTGTCTGTGTGTGACTGTGTGTGTCTGTGTGTGTATCTCTGTCTATGACTGTGTGTGTCTGTGTGTGTCTGTGTGTGTGTCTGTGTGTGTCTGTGTGTGACTGTGTGTGACTGTGTGTGTCTGTGAGTGTCTGTGTGTGTGTGTCTGTGTCTGTGTGTGTGTCTGCATGTGTCTGTGTGTGTCTGTGTGTGTCTGCATGCGTCTGTGTCTGTGTGTGTCTGTGTATGTCTGCGTGTGTCGGTGTGTGTCTGTGTGTCTGTGTGTGCCTGAGTGTGTCTGCATGTGTCTGTTTATGTCTGTGCATGTCTGTGTGTGCCTGTGTGTGTGTGTCTGAGTGAGTCTTTGAGTGTCTGTGTGTGTCTGCGTGTGTGTGTGTGTCTGTGTCTTTGTGTGTGTCTGCATGTGTCTGTGTGTGTCTGTGTGTGTCTGCATGTGTCTGTGTGTGTCTGTGTATGTCTGCGTGTGTCTGTGTGTGTTTGTGTGTGTGTGTCTGTGTGTGTCTGCGTGTGTCTGTTTATGTCTGTGCATGTCTGTGTGTGCCTGTGTGTGTGTGTCTGAGTGAGTCTTTGAGTGTCTGTGTGTGTCTGCGCATGTCTGTGTGTGTCTGCGTGTGTCTGTAGTTGTGATGTCTCTATGTCGTCCTGCCCTCATAAATAAAACAGTCTCAGCCTCATTAAAACTCCAATGTTCAATTATGAATCAGAGTGGCCCCACAGTGACCTGTCCTTCACCCTGCACATCTGCAGTCCTAGTTTAGTCTGGTTTAGCCCTGATTTATAATAATTATGCCTTACACTTACAATAGTGCTTTACAAAGTTGAGAAGTGACGCACTGTGCTCATTATTCACTCATTCCATGCACCCCCTCCACAACTCAGCCTTAGTCCCACTCCTGGTTCTTACCCGTTTCCTCAGGTTACAGGTGAGGATGAGGTTGCGTGAGAATGAGTTGGCGAAGGCGGTGTAGAACTCGAGCACTTTGAGCAGAGCGTCCCTCCGGATGACATGGAGATCGCAGTACGTTAGTGCGCGGACATTAGCGCAGGCGTGAGCTAGTGACGATTCCTTCCAGAACACATCCCCGAAAACGTCACCTTTACCTGAGGAAGAGAGAGGGGACAGGGGGTAACAACCAGGAAGGCAGGCAAACTGGTTTTATACAAGCTTACCATTGGCTTAGCTCTGGTTTAGTCCTGATTAAGACCTGGTTTAGTCCTGGTTTAGACCTGGTTAAGTCCTGGTTTAGACCTGGTTCAGTAATGGGCCAGTCCTGCTTGAGTCCTGGTTTAGTATTGGTTGAAGTCTGGTTTAGTTTGGAGGAGGGAGCAACAGGTTTAGGCCAGGATTAGCACCTTTTCAGCCTGGTTTTAGTCCCGGTAGACCTGGTTCAGCATTGGGTTAATCCTCCTGAATCAGTCCTGGTTTATACCTGGTTTAGACCTGCTTTAGTCTTAGTCTAGTTCTGCTTTGGTCCTGGTTAAATCCTGTATTTGCTGTTGTTATTTTTTAGTCTGTTTTTATCCTGGTTTAGTCTTGGTTTAGACCTGTTTTATCCAATATTTCACTTTCATTTTAGTCCTTCTTTAGACCTGGACTATTCCTGGACAAGTCTAGATTGACTCCTGAGTCAGTCCTGGTTTAGACCAAGTTTAGGCTTGTCTTTGAAGTCCTAGTTAAGTCTTAGTTTAGCCCTGATTTGGTTGTTGTTGGTTAGATTCTTATTCAAGTGCTCCTGGTTTAGTCCTGGTGTAGTCCTGGTTTATGGATAATTTACAGTGTTAGCGTTGGTTGGGTGGTTAAGTCTCTGGTTACATTCTTGTTTAGTCCTAGTCTTAAAGGAGCTGTTTGTAAGATTTAGATTGTAAATTTCATAAACATAACATAAACCTAACTGTGTCCCCTGATACAAGCTAAACATATTCAAATATACCTATTACTGCTAATTATTGTAATGCTGGTTTATTCTTAATTACCTAAAACACTGGACATGATGGCCAAGTTATAATTAGTTATTTTAGTTCAGGACGATTATCCAATCAAAAAGCTGAATGAGCCTCACATGAGTCATTCATTTGTCTCTCTGGTTCAGTTGGGATTGTAATACATTTTTTAAACTGTAACAGCGCAGGCTGCATACAGTTCTTTTAAGATAGTGTTGGTGCTTTACAGACCTGGTACAGCCTTGGCTTTAGCCCCTTCTGCGGTCCTGATTAAGTCTGGGTTTAGTTTTACCTTAGCCGTTCTTTTATTAATTGGTTTAGCCTTAGTTACATCCTGAATTAGAGCCCTTTAAATCCTGGTTTAGTTCTGCTTAATCCTTTATAATCCTTCCCATGTTTATTCTGTGTTAATTTCCTGTATACAAGTCCTAATTGGATTTCCTGTTAACGAGATTTTAACAAGCTCTCACTTTAACTGTGTGAGAAACATGAAAAATATCATCACTTCCTCATCTTTGATCCCTGTTTCCATGGAGAGGTCCCTAGCAAGGTCCAAATCTACTGTATCTGAGTTTAGACCCAGTTTAGTCCTGGTTTAGTCCTGGGTTAATTCTGGTTTGGTCCTGGTTTTGTCCTGGTATAGCCCTGGTTTAGTTCTTCTTTAGACCCGCTTTAGTTCTACTTAAGTCCATGTTTACCTTAGTTGCGTCACAGATTTGTGATGTTGCAGCCTGTGGTTGTCTGTGATGGATGAGCCCAGATGTCCACAGTGTAATAACTCTATGAGCTCTAAACCACTGGAGCCAATCATGCACAGTACATTCTAATGACAAACAGTCATCTCAGGGGGATTAAAGGAGAGGCGGTAATTAGTACACGTCTGTGACAAGTTTCTCTCAATTACATCACACCCAGAAACATAACGGGGATTTTGGGCCAATTAAGAATGTTATTAAATCAGAAATGGAGAATTTTTGTGGTTTTATCTTTATTTCCCCTTTAGTCCTTAAGTTCTATTTAAAGCTGCACGGTAGCCTCTTTTCCATTGGCACAGTTCGGTTGGGGCCACCTAGGGGCGGGTCTGTTTGGCGCAGCTCCCTCCAGCAAAGTTGTGTTTCCATCCTTCGGACATGGCTCCGAGCGACGTCACCCAAACATGCTTCTTAATAAATCAAATCTCTACGTCTCTCTAGTGTATGGCTGATTTGTGGCGCTGTGAGACGAGACTAAAGCTAAATCTAGTATAAAAACTTTATCCTTTAGTTTTTTTCTAGTTTTTTTTGCACTTACTTCACTTCTCTATGCCTCTGCATCTGTAAGTCACATTTTAGTGTCTCTTTCTGTAATGCGTTAGGTTTGGCTCATGTTAGATATATTATGCACTGGAAATATAATATTTTCGTTAGCGGTGTGCATCCATAAACAGGAAACAGTTGCCGATAAGGTGCTAACTTTGTTTTGCGGAGCGTGTCAGCTCAACATTTAATTGCCATCCCTGGATCACAAGCTTAAGTCGGTGTTTGGTAAGAAATTATTACTTTATGTTTGTATCTGCTTTTTGCTTCCTTATTTTCACTTGAGTTTTCTCTTTTCCAATAATCAGATTCTCTGGGAGATAGTACCCTCCAGGGTCCGGTACTTATCCTCAAACGGGGCAGTACAGTTCACTTAGGCAATAGAGACGCCTCCGGTATGGATCCATTCCAAAGCAAACCAGTGTAAAAAAAAAGCTAAAGTATCTCCTGATAAAGGGCCCACCATCTGCTTGTCTCCATGAAGATGTTATTGCTGTTGCATTAAACTTATCTATCTCCACGGAAACAAGTCAATGGCGTCTCAAGGCCAAGTTATAGATCAGATCCGTGGAAGGGTGACAGCGCTCAGAGAAAGAACGCACAATGGTATTGTAAAGTATTTTTGAGCAATAAACTTGAATGAACAAAAGCAAGATATAGGTGTAACCCCCCTTCTTTTCTCCCTCTCTTAATTTTCCTCTCTCTTCCCCCCCCATAGAGCCCCCTCCCTCTCTCCCCCACTCATCTCTCTTCTTTCTTCCTCCCCTCACATCTATCTCTCTTCTCTCCCTCCCTCTTTTTTCCTCTCTCCCTTTCTTTCATTCACTGAGGTGTTGTTGTGTTCAGATACTCTGGGTCACTGTCTTAAAAACGCTGAACAAATTCCACCTGAAGAGTAAACAAAGGACATTAAAGGAGGATAAGAAGGGGAATAGTGATTTGAATTACATTGTACTTCTAATGAAAATAATGGTTTTATGAGGTCTGAGAGACACATACTGACAGCCATGTGTCTGTTACTCTGCCTCAGGACAACTATGACCACAGACGAGAAGAGGGAAAACTAATATAGAACTAATATAGAACAATGGCTCCCAAACTCGTCACACAAGTACCAACAGATCTAAACCAGGTTCATAACAGGACTATTCCAGGTCTAATCTAGGACTAAATCAGGCCTATAACAGGACTATTCCAGGTCTAATCTAGGGCTAAATCAGGTCTATAATAGAACTATTCCAGGTCTAATCTAGGTCTAAACCAAGTCTATAACAGGACTATTCCAGGTCTAATCTAGGACTAAATCAGGTCTATAATAGAACTATTCCAGGTCTAATCTAGAACTAAACCAGGTCTATAACAGGACTATTCCAGGTCTAATCTAGGACTATAACGGGACTAAACCAGGTCTAGGCAAGGCAGGATTTGTGTAAAATGTTCATATGCATCAACAAGTCACACTGCACCAATTTTCTGGATGTTTTAAAACAGCTTTGTGGTCCCTACTGATACTTTACAGCTGGTGTCATCAACATCCCCTGAGGTGTGATGTTAACTGTCTCTGTCTGAAGCTCTGCTACTCACATTAAACCTAATCAGAGCATTATTTTTAACATAATCTGACCATAAACAACTGACTAAACTGGAACTGCAAGAGGTGAGCTGATTTGTGCTGTTCCGTCTCAAATAACTTTACAATCACAAGCTAGTTAGCATCAGCCAATAGTTTTTTAGTTAGTCGCTCGCACCTTTTTGTTGAAAATCAAACTCAATCAAAAACAGGACCATGAGCGCTCCGATTGATCACAGGCTCCTGAAAATGTGCTGTTTAAATCCATTTTGGGGTTTTTTCTTGGGTTTTCAGACTATCTTAAAACTTTTTGTCTGTTTTTGCTATATATCCATCCCACCTCACAATATAATAGAGCTGTAGTCGACTAAAGACATGCTTGTTGGAGTAAGGACGGGGGCGAGGCAAAAGCTCTCAAAAATCTTATCTCTATTTATTTGATTGAAACGGCACTGACAAGACGACACCTTTCAACTCTTAAAAATGCATTTATTATCAGATAGCAACTGATTTATGAGTAAAATACGAATAAATATGTCCACAGCTTAAGCCTGATAGTGCGGAGGTCAGCAGCGGGTCAGTGTGAAACTTTATAATGAAGTCACATAGTTTACAAGTATTCTGATAAGTACTGTATTCGTAAAAGTACTGCTGAGAATCTGACACTATGTATTTCAGTACGGATATTTGAAGTACAGCTTTAGACTGCTCCAGAAGCTGATTACATAACCAGAGCTGCTCCATCCCTTTCTCCTCCTCCCTCTATTTCTGCTCTCTACTTCTCTCACTCCCTCCCCATCTCCTCCATGTCTTTCTCTTTCTCTCTCCTTACCTCTCTCCTCTCTTTCTTTCCACTCAGCCGTTTCCACTCTCTTTACCACCATCTCTCTCTTTCTCTTCCCCATTTCCACTCTCCGCCTCTCCCTCCCTCTCTGACTTTCTCCCCCCCCCGACAATAAAAGTTTATCTATGTCCTTTTCTTTCTCCTATCTTCCTAACCCCTCTCTCCACCTTTCTCCCTTTCTCTCTCTCTCCTTTCTGTCCCCCCTGGTCTCTCCCTTTCCATGTCTTTCTCTCTGTCTCCCTTCCTACTCTCTTTCCACTCTCTCCTCTGTCTTTCTTTGCCTCTCTCTCTCTTCTTTCCCTCTCACCCTGTATCTCTCTCTCGCTCCTCCTTCTCCTCCAACTCTCTTTTGTCTTCTTAATCCCCCTCCCTTCATCCATCTCTCTTTCTCTCTTTCCTCCATCTTGGTCTCTTTACCCCTCTCCTTCTCTCTCTCCACCTCCATCCCTTTCTTTCTCATTTCTCTCTTACTCTATCTCTCTCTCTATTAGTCTCTCTCCGCCTCTCTCCCTCCCTACTTTGTTTTTCTCTGGTTCTCCACCCTCCTTTGGTCTCTCCTCTCACTCTCTCTTTGCCTCACCTCCTTTGCTCTCTCTCCTCTTCACTTCCCTCAATTTTCTCCCTCTCTCCCTCTTTCACTCTCTTTCTCTCTCCCTGCTCCTCTTCTTTTCTCTCCCTCTCTCTGCGCAGGACGTCCCACTGTGTTAATGTCAGTCTCCAGCTGTGAAACCTTCACTTCATATTAACTGCATAAACACGCCAAGGAACAGGATTATTGTAGAAACCTGTCAGATGCCCTCCCGTCCTCCTGTATCCCTGTGTCAGATACCCTCCCGTTCTCCTGTATTCCTGTGTGTCAGATGCCCTCCCATCCTCCTGTATCCCTGTGTCAGATACCCTCCCGTCCTCCTGTATCCCTGTGTCAGATGCCCTCCCGTCCTCCTGTATCCCTGTGTCAGATGCCCTCCCGTCCGCCTGTATCCCTGTGTCAGATGCCCTCCCGTACTCCTGTATCCCTGTGTGTCAGATGCCCTCCCGTCCTCCTGTATCCCTGTGTGTCAGATGCCCTCCCGTCCTCCTGTATCCCTGTGTCTCAGATGCCCCCCCTTCCTCGTCCCCGAATGGAGAATTATGATTAAAACTGGGCACTCACAAATAATCTGGGTTTTAACGTAATTTAGAAAAGTTCCGCAGCATTCTTTATTAAATTAGGAGAGATTATTTGATAACTGAGACTGAGCTGGGCTTAGGGATGTATTTCAAATCACTGCACTGGAGAGTCTGGAAATGTTGTTGCTTTGCCTGGAATGCCTTGAAGTATGGCAACTTGCATCTATCTTGCATTTATTCCATTATTAGTGTTTTATTGCTTACAAAAACAGTCATTCTTATACTGAAGGCTGGCCCCTCCACAGATCTGACCTGCAACTTGGCCTTGTAGATAACACCATATGTCTTGTGAAACGTTCTAGACAAAGCAATGATATTTCTATGGAGACCAGCAGCAAAACAAAAAGGTTAGGTACCTCTTTAAACGTGGTTGTCCTGGTTTAGTCAAAAAGCTTAATGATGAAAACTTAAGACTGTTGCCATAGCGATTAACTATTTAAAACAAAATATTAAATCTTCTGAATGGGAAAAAAGTGCTCAAAATGCTACATAGGAGGGGGCACACAGCGATAGGAGAAGGGGAGGGCATCTGAACCACAGGGATATAAGAGTTTCTTATTAAAAGTGTTTGATAAATGTCCCTGGGAGTCATCTTAAAATAGCCTTAGCGCCATGTGGTGTTGACCCCTGTGGCTAAAGGTCCTGACCCCTAAGGTAAAGGTCAGAGTGTCGTCATAGTAACACCACAGTAAACAACAGGGTGCGACATTGACATTTATCAAACAGCAAACTGGACCTCCCCCCAAGGCACGCACAACCTCAACTCACAACTTTAAAACATATAGGAACTCAATGACAAAGAATTATTACCGTATTTTTTGGACTATAAATCGCACTTTTTCATAGTTTATCCAGGGGGGGCGACATATTCAGATGCAACTTGTATGTGAAATTATTAAAATATATAATTTCACATCTTCGTTATTGTCACACTGACATTTAAAATTTAAAATGTCAGCATTACGGTAATTTTAAGACATCTGAGAAAGACTGAACTTTTGTTCATGCCCCCTAAAAGAAAATCGTATTCTGCTGAAACTGATGACAGCCACACAGAAGAGGAAGTGGAACTTCCTCCGGAGTTGGCAGAGTTGTTCAGAAGTGACACTGAGGATGAAGAATTGAGTGGAGTTAGTGATATGGAGTGAGATCCAGAGCAAACTTGTTTTTTAATGCTTTAGTTTTCGGAATAACTGTTAATATCTTACGTTAACATACCAGACAAGTATTCTGTTCGCTGTCTGTGCTTCATGTATGAATGAATGAATATTGTTTATTTGAGCAGGAATATAATAAAAAAAAATTTAAAAAGTAGCTGAATAAATATAAATGTGTTACATTAGCGTGCTATGCTGTTATTCAGCATGAAATAAATGTTGTTCTCTATTTTATTGTTATTACTGTAACTTGCCTTTAAAGATAAAATGTCTGATCTTGGTCTCGGATTTTGTAAAATGTGACTTATAGTCCCGTGCGACTTATATATGCCTTGATGTTTTTTTCTTCATTATTATGCTTTTTTTTTTTGGCTGGTGCAACTCTGAAGCGACTTATAGTCCAAAAAATACAGTAGGTATTAGGTCATTTCATATCTGTTACTTATCAACCACAATGTTAACAAAAGTCATAACTTACATATAACACAAGTAATGCAAGTAAAATACCACACCTTTGTGAACCTAATTGAACCTACTGAAAACCTAACATATTACTATATGATCGGATCGGATAAATGAAGCAATATTTTCTGATGGCTCTGTCAGTATTTTTTTATTTTCAACAGGCACAAAAGACAAACTTCCTTTATATAAAAATCCCCATAACATGCACATTAAATGAATGAAGTGGGATTATTCAAGGCACCATCAGTATATTTTCTCAGGGAAATGGCAAAAGTAGGATAAATTTACTTCAAAGAAATAAATAATATCAGCAATTTTCTATCAGTCACTCAACTAAAATATTTTTAAAACATAACTGGATTGAAATACAATAAAATAAAGTGCAAACATCTATGGATGAGAGAAAAACAACACTTTCTGTGCCTCCCACAGAGTCAGTTTGGTTTTAAACACCTTCACTGTCCTGCACATCTCAGAGACACGACCCCGACCTGCAGCTGCAGGTTCATCACATTCAGACTCGTGATGTCACAGAAAACACATTTCACACACACGTTTCATCTCAGAGTTGTGTTGTGTCTTTCCCTTTGCTTTCCAAGAACAGACAAATCTCCTCACACAGCTCAAACACCTTTGCAGCACCTTTCCCTGGTTTATCCATCGCACCTCAGTGTGACAGGACAAATCATCAGCTCCGTTTGTAACTCGCTCAAAAATGCTTTGAACTGGCTGTGATTTAAACCTATGGCTCTGATAAAGTTAACTGTGTGCGTGATGGTCCATTTTCAAGGTTTTACCACAGAACTGCCGTGTCCCATCTCGCCAAATGCACCGCTCGATGTACTGCTCAAGGTGCGGGTCGAAGTACCCGCACAAATGTGCCGTGCGAACAGCGCATTTCCTGATCTTCTCCCGTGTCCTCGCCACTAGTCCACTCCTGTGTCCACCGGTCCACTCCCATGTCCACCTGTGCACTCCCGTGTCCTCCAGTTCACTCCCGTGTCCACACATCGCAGGTGCTCCGTCTGTTGTCAAACCGACGAGTTTTTCCCGAGGCAGCTCCATCTCATTTACACATGTTGACACCTCTTCATACGGATCATGTCCTGTAGTTGTGCCACGCATAGGACGTAACGCCAAAAACTCCTGTCACGCTCAGGCAGATTTAAGACCTCGTTTTAATTCTTCCATCTTCTGTAGCCTTTGTTCCATGTCCATATTCTTGTAATTACCCATTTCCCATACTGCATTGTGGGAAATGTAGTATTGGTGCGTGTAAAACACGGTGCTAACTCGTTGTTTTGTGTTGATGACATACTGTAGGTAGTGGGATTCTGTTTTACAACTCTACTTCCTGTATTTTTGTACTCTCCCACCAAAACAAGTCCGAATTAGAAAAACATGAAAACCTGTCATATGCACCTTAATTTAGACTCTAAACTACAGAGTGACACATACCAAGGATTGCGATGACCTCATCGTCCTGGATGACCTCCAGTGACCCCGACACCACGAAGCAGAGGGTGTCCACGCTCTCGCCTGCATGAAATATCAGGTCCCCAGGAGCACAGTGAGTCGTCTGGAACTGTACAGCCAGAGAGCGCAGGCATCCATCTGAGGCCAGGCGGAACGCTGGGTGCTCATTAAAGACCTGAGGAGAAGAGGAGGAAGAGGAGGGAGAGGGGAAGAACAGGAGGGTATATTAACTATTACAGCACAGTAAAGGCACAGTAATGTATTTATTGCCTAAACCTTCTCATTGTGAAAGAAACCAAACTGCTGCAATAGCACCACCTATAAAATAACAAGTAAATGTGTATGGAAGCCCGAAATTTTAGTTTTTCTAAATGTTACAAAATTTGACCCAAAATTCCATTGGGCCAATGAGACCCATGCTGTTCTTTGCACCGTGTTGCTATGGTGATGCGCCAGATTGCCCATATTATCTTAATGGGATTGATCCCAAAATTTCCCATTCACGAGAAAAATATTAGTATCATGGAATAATGTGAAATTTGGCACAATGACTCTTCATGTTATTCCAATCAAAAATCGTATCCACGTCATACCTTTCACTGGGTTGCCATAGCAATGCGCGAAATTGCCCATGTTATCCCCATATTGCCCATGGGAAAATTTCTAAATTTTCCTACATTTCAATATAACTACTTTTTTTTTTTTAATTGAAGAATGTGAAATTTGATGCGGTGACTTGGTCTGGGGCCCAAGTTTTTGTATTTTGCACAGTATTGCCATGGCAATGCCTGGAAAAACCCATATTATTCCATTTTAGTGCATCAGTGCTTCCAATGTGTGTTGACTTTGTCAAGTACAGCCCAAAGCCACACTGCGTTACACACTGCTACTGCTTTAGCGCCACCCTTAGGGAGTGCCGGGTGAGCCGTGTGTGAAGTGCGGCCCGCGAGGGCTGTTCCATGCTGCTTGTGGCTTTCATTTATTTATCCTGTCTCCTGCTTTTTGACTGGAAATATGACCTCCTGAACAAATTCAAAAACTCAAAAAAATTTCTCTAAAATTCAGTTGACAACAATGGGTTGCTTAGATACTGGAGTCAAGGCAGGGGGCGTGCACTCATTGTTGCAAAAGCAATAGGCCCTACGCCCTGTAGAGGCTCGGGCCTAATGATGATGAACCTCTAACTACATCTGTACTGTACATACACTGACAAGGGTAAGTGTAGTTTGAGTCAGGTGCAGAGGACAAACAGATCACCTGTCCTCTGAGAGAGAGCTGAGCTGGTCTAAACAGAAGGTCAGACCCTTCAGACAGAGAAGAGAACCAGAGAGGAAAGAAAGGAGAAGAGAAGAGGAGAAAAAAGAGAGAGGAGAGAGAGAGAGAGAGAGAGAGGGAGGGAGGGAGGGAGGAGAGAGGGATAGATATTTATAGACCAGTTCTGAGACGCCTGTTACACTGTTACTGTTACACTAGACAGGTACAGGACTAATGCAGGCTCAGCACTGTACAGGGTTAGAGAGGAGAGAGGAGAGAGGGTGACAGGACAGGAGAGAGGAAAGAGGGGAAGAGAGAGAATGGGAGAGAGAAAGAGCAAATGGGAAGAAGAGAAAGAAAAACATAAGGGGAAGAGGGAAGACGAGAGGCTGAGAGAGGGCACTCTTGAGGGGAGGAGAGCAGAGAGAGGAGAGAGAGACATTAGGGAAAGATGGAGAGAATACAGGAGAGGAGACTTGAGTAACTTGGTCAAAAGTTACAAAAAAGTTACAAAGATATACTTTCACTGTGGACTGAATAATAATAATAATAATGATAATAAATCAAAGTTAAAATGTTAATCTTATACAACTATCACTGATCCATTCGAGTCCACACAACTTTTGGTGCAGCGCAGAAAGTAGGCTATAGATTTTCCAACAAAAGCAATTTATAAGTAATTGCTAACAATGTAGAAAGGGTCAAAAATGAGTAATATGACATGCTACGCCCTAAACATTATCATTTTAACATTTCAGCATTTTGTTGTTTGGCTAAAACTGATGTGAGAGTCCGTCCTCCTCCAGATCAATTTGAACAATTTTAGTAATTAGTAGTAGTAGCATTAGTAGAAAGTTTGTAATAGTAACAGTTTGTCTTTTACCAGGTTAGAATAATAAAGCATGTCATTAAAATGCTAACTGACAGGATGTTTTGGCTAGCATGGGTTGATGTGGGTTAGCCCGAGTTAGCCTGGGTTAGACTGGTACCTTGCGGTTGAGGTGGACGCAGATGTCGGCTCTCATGTCTTTGGGACAAATGGACAAAACCTGAAACACAAACAGAAGGAACACACATGTTTAATTACATCTTTATTATTTTATATAAGTAAATAAGTAGATTTTTAAATAGATGTATTTTATTTTAGTTATTTTAACCTCTAGCTTGGTTCTGCTTCTGGTATAGTTCAAGATTAATCCTAATTTTTGTCCTGGATAAGCTCTAGTTTAGTCTTAGCGCTTTAGCTCAGCTGACTGGTTTCTTTCATGAAGTTGTTTTAGATGAATATTGTGATTTAAAATGTGTAAATTATAACATAATGATCTGCGGGTGTCACAGATTATAACCACAGAGACACAAGCACAATGGGTCCACTTTAAGTTCAGGTTTATCCTGTCTTAGAGCTTAGTGATGTTTTAATTATATTTCTTATCTAGCTACATTTAAATAGCATGTTTTAATTATGTATTTTAGTTTACACTTATTTCACTGAGCTGGGTCTAAACAGTTTAATTTCTGCATCTCCACAGCTCTGTGCACAAAGTCAGGCTCATTACCTCCAAATTCACTTCCGAACATTACAAAAAATGATAAACTTATAAAGAGGAGCTAATGGAGCATGACTGGAGCATACATCAGGAGAACATTTGGTGTAAATTGTGCAGATGTGAGGAAGGTCTTGTGGGAGAGAGGAGGGGTATTTTAAAGCAGTAAACAGCTCGTTGTGTCAGAAAATTTTGTGGAGAATAAACTAATTGGTCCCAGATCCAACTGTGAGTAGAGGAATCAGAAAAAGCAAACTAAATATAGAAACTACAGAGGAAATGAAAGAGGGAAAAAAACATGGAGGAAATGAAGACAGAGTGTTTCTCATTACATTAGTGACCACACATAACACAAGAGGTGTATTTGTCACTTACTGTGTTCACTTAATATGAAGATTATGAGAAAACATTATTTCCATCCTCAAAACTCCTGGTTTTAGTCTTGGTTTAAGCTTAGTTTAACCTTGTTTTTAGTCCTGGTTTAGTCCTGGTTTAGTCCTGGTTCAGTCCTGGTTTAGTCCTGGTTTAGTCCTGGTTTAGTCCTGGTTTAGTCCTAGTTTAGTCCTAGTTTTTAGTCCTGGTTTAGTCCTGGTTTAGTCCTGGTTTAGTCCTGGTTCAGTCCTGGTTTAGTCCTGGTTTAGTCCTGGTTTATTCCTGGTTCAGTCCTGGTTTAGTCCTGCTTTAATCCTGGTTTAGTCCTAGTTTAGTCCTGGTTTATTCCTGGTCCAGTTCTGCTTTAGTCCTGGTTCAGTCCTGCTTTAGTCCTGGTTTAGTCCTGGTTCAGTCCTGGTTTAGTCCTGCTTTAATCCTGGTTTAGTCCTAGTTTAGTCCTGGTTTATTCCTGGTCCAGTTCTGCTTTAGTCCTGGTTCAGTCCTGCTTTAGTCCTGGTTTAGTCCTGGTTCAGTCCAGGTTTAGTCCTGCTTTAATCCTGGTTCAGTCCTGGTTTAGTCCTGGTTTAGTCTTGCTTTAATCCTAGTATAGTCCTAGTTTAGTTCTGGTTTAGTCCTAGTTTAGTTCTGGTTTAGTCCTGGTTTCGTTCTGGTTTAGTCCTGGTTAAGTCCTGGCTTAGTCCTAGTTTAGTTCTGGTTTAGTCCTGGTTTAGTTCTGGTTTAGTCCTGGTTTAGTACCTTCTCTGTGTCTATCCCCTTGGACATAGACCATGTAGACACGATGTAGTCCATCACCCTCTCGCTCAGACCTTTGGGGACCTGGTAAAGTTTGAGAAAATCTCGGACATTGTTGAGCATCTCGTGGTAGCGGTTTGTGTTGGCGTACATCTGCTGGAAGATGGTCGTCACGTTTCCAAAGATGGTGGCGTAGAGAAGAGCTGAGAACAGACACAAATACAAAATATTTCAATTCACGAAATTCTGATTTTGATTTCAGAATTTGAGAGGGAGGCTGGAGACTGTAAACTCTGGCAGTGTTCACATTTGCACAAACACAATACACCACATCAACATTGGGAATTAAAGGCTCTATACATGAGCTTTACTGTCTTAACAATGTGAAAAACAGGACTGCAGTAGTCTAAAGGTGGACTAAACCAGGACTAAACCAGGACTAAAACCAGGACTAAGCCAGGACTAAACCAGGACTAAACCAGGACTAAAACCAGGACTAAGCCAGGACTAAACCAGGACTAAACCAGGGTTAAACCTGGACTAAAACCAGGACTAAACCAGGACTAAAACCAGGACTGAACCAGGACTAAACCAGGATTAAACCAGGGCTAAACCAGGACTAAAACCAGGACTGAACCAGGACTATACCAGGACTAAAACCAGGACTAAACCAGGACTAAACCAGGACTAAAACCAGGACTGAACCAGGACTAAACCAGGACTAAACCAGGACTAAACCAGGACTAAAACCAGGACTAAACCAGGGCTAAACCAGGACTAAAACCAGGACTAAACCAGGACTAAAACCAGGACTGAACCAGGACTAAACCAGGACTAAACCAGGACTAAACCAGGACTAAACCAGGACTAAACCAGGACTAAACCAGGACTAAAACCAGGACTAAACCAGGAGGACTAAAACCAGGACTAAAACCAGGACTAAACCAGGACTAAACCAGGACTAAACCAGGACTAAACCAGGACTAAAACAGGACTAAACCAGGACTAAAACCAGGACTAAAAACCAGGACTTAACCAGTACTAAAACCAGGACTGAACTAGGACTAAACACAGGACTAAACCAGGACTAAAACCAGGACTAAACCAGGACTAAACCAGGACTAAACCAGGATGAAACCAGGACTAAACCAGGACTACAACCAGGACTAAGCCAAATCTAAATGAAACTAGAACCAAACCAGGATTAAGCCAGGACTAAAAAACAGTAGTGGATCAAGATTAAAGTAGAACTAATTTGAGACCTAATCAGGACCAAATCAGGAATGAAACCAGGAGTAAACTCCACATCAATATTGGGAATTTTAAAAACATGAAAGACAGAACTAGTGCATTTTAAACCGTTTGCAGTGGTCCACAGTTATTCACTTCTCTTATTCAGTCAGAGCATCCTAATTATTCACAGAGATGAGTGCTTTTCACAACATTCAGAGACCAGAGTGGAGTTTTGCTGACACGATACAGCTAACAACAACTAGTATGCTAACAGTGTACTCCCTGATTATCAGACAGTTAGAAGCTTTCTAATTAGATGCAGACAGTACACAGTGGACTTATTTTGACCTCAAGAGCTGCCTTTCCCATATGTCTGTACTGGGGCAAGACACATTTTGCTCAAATACAAGAAATTGGGTACAGGGCCTTTAAACGAGCGCTACACCTGGACTAAACCAGGACCATAAGAGGACCAAATATCAGGACTAAACCAAAATCCAAGCCAGGACAAATGGGAGCTCCTCCTCCTCAAATCTCCTCTATGGGAGATGTTTCACCTAATGGGATATGGTTTGGGGTTGGTTCCAAAAACATGCCTTATTAATCGTATTTCATAAAGGATTAATATCACTTTTGAGTACAGCCAAGTACAGTTTATTAGTCTGCCTGACAAAGTCCAGCCTAGATTCTTGGACTAAAAAGACCCCAGACTATACTAGGATATAGAATTGTCAAAAAATGTGTACCCAGATATTAATAAATACTAAAACTAGTATCAGCACTAGATACTCATTTAACAAGTACCAAAACCAGCACAAAACCAGCAAGAGACTGGAAGCAGCTCTCTCTCTCACACAAACACACATATATACACACACACATACACAAATATACACACACATACACACACATGTATACACACACGTACACACACACACACCTACACACACAAACACACATATATACACACACGTACACAAATATACACACACATACACACACATGTATACACACAAGTACACACACACACACCTACACACACAAACACACATATATACACACACGTACACACACATACACAAATATACACACACATACACACACATACACACACACACACACACGCACACACACACATACACACAGACATACACACACACACACACAGACATACACACACACACACACACACACACACACACACACATACACACACACACACACACACGGCTAGTCAAAAGTTTGGACACGCCCTCTCATTCAGATTTAGGACAAGAAGTGGCCTTTCTTGAATAGTTTTAGAAGGTTAAAAGACCTCATGCTTAACGTGTATTAAGAAACTACTCCTAGTACTACTACTACAAGTACTACTACTACTACTACTACTACTACTACTACTACTACTACTACTACTACTACTACTACTACTACTACTTTTACAACATTATATTGAAAAATGTATTGGTATATCTTGGCATTGAAATCAAACGTGAAATGTTAGAATGGTGGCATCAGGATCTTCTCAGAACTCTCTCAGATCTTTCCTCCAGTCATTCTTTCTAAGCCCCATAACGCCCCGCTCTCCTCCTCTCCCCCTCCTCTCTCCTCTCCTTCCCTAACTCTCTGTCCCTCTCTCTTTTTTCTCTCCTCCCCCTCTCATTTTCAGTGGTAATTGGGACCTTTAGCTGTCACAGCCTGCGTTCCCTCCCGCCCCTCTGTGTTATAGATCTTATTATTTTCACATTAGGTTAAACAAAGAGTCTGTTTATGGAGCGAAGCAAATACGGTTTAAAAAGTGTGACCTGCAAAACTGTGAGGGAACAAGAGAGAGGGAAATGAGAAAGAGACTGAGTACACAACACACAACACAAGACTAACAATACTAAACCAGACTAAACAAGGACTAAACCAGGACTGAACCAGGACTGAACCAGGACTAAACAGGACTAAACAAGAACTAAACCAGGACTAAACCAGGACTAAACTAGGAGTAAACCAGGACTAAACCAGGACTAAACTAGGACTAAACCAGGACTGAGGACTGAGCCAGGACTAAACCAGGACTAAGGACTAAACCAGGACTAAACTAGGACTAAACACTACAAAACCAGGACTAACCAGGACTAAACAAGACTAAACCAGGACAAAACCAGGACTAAACTAGGACTAAACCAGGACTAAACCAGAACCAGGACTAAACCAGGACTAAACCAAGACTAAACCAGGACTAAACCAGGATAAATAAACTAAACAAGAACTAAACCAGGACTGAACGAGAACTAAACCAAGACTGAATCATGACTAAACCTGGACTAAACAAGAACTAAACCAGGACTGAACCAGGCCTAAACCAGGACTAAACAAGAGCTATACTTGTTAAGCAAACTAAGACTAAAACTATAAGGCAAAACCAGGACTAATCTGTGGCAATAGAACAACTAAACCTGGACTGAACCTGGACTGAAAGTGAATTTCTTGTTAGTGTGCATGTGACTACTTAAAATGTCTTATTCTAATGTACTGTTTTCCAAATGACTTCCGATTGTGTGATCACTAAACTAGTCAAAAGACTTACACTCAACCAATATCCGTACACACATGCTTTCATAGTCTCTTCCCAGTGTGTTTCTACCAGCAGAGTCTGTGTGCGCACATCCCTTTTACCTCTCTCTGTGTCTCCTAATGAGGCTCTAATTTCCTTTTGTCGTTTCATTGTTTTAGAGGTAAAATCAATGTGATTCTCTCTCTGTAGATACCAGAGGGACTTATCGTTAATTTGACACTCTGATTTGGTCTCAGACTCAGTTTCAAATACAGATACATGGATTTTACACTCACAATGTCCCCAGGGTTCAGCTGTAAAGCAAAGGAAAAACAAGGACTAAACCAAAAAAACAGGACTAAAGCAGGACTAAATCAGGACTAAACCAGGACTAAAGCAGGACTAAAACAGGACTAAAACAGGACTAAAGCAGGACTAAAGCAGGACTAAAACAGGACTAAAATTAAAGCAGGACTAAAGCAGGAGCAGGACTACCAAAGCAGGACAAAAAAGGACAAGGACAAGCACTAAAGCAGGACTGAAGCATTACAAAAACAGGACAGCAGGACTAAAGCAGGACTAAAGCCAGGACTAAAAGGACCAAAGGGACTAAAACAGGACTAAAGCAGGATTAAAGCAGGACTAAAACAGAACACAGGTTCTTTCCCTGATCTCCATTGTCTCCAGTGGGTCGTGTTAAGCAGACATCCCCAGACACAGGTGCTCAGAGGTTATTGGCTCAAAAGACAAAACATTGAAATGTTAAAAGGTCAAAGATCAAAATGAGAATCAATAGAACTAAGCAGAGAGCTCCTGATTAAGTCCAGACCAGGTATAGACCAGGTATCCAATGCTTTAAATTAGACCTGGTGCTTTAGTTATGGTTTAGTCCTGGTTTGTTCCTGGTTTAGTCCTGGTTTAGTCCTGGTTTAGTCCTGGTTTAATCCTGGTTTAGTCCTGGTTTAGTCCTGGTTTAGCCCTGGTTTAGCCCTGGCTTGGTCCTGGGTTAATCCTGGGTTAATCTTGGTTTAATCCTGGTTTAGTGGTGGTTTAGCCCTGGTTTAGTCTTGGTTTACACTAAATTTGGACCAAATCTAGTCCTGATTAGGACCTGGTTTAGTTCTCTTTTACTTCTAATATCTTCCCATTAAAATGCAGAGCTGTGAGTTGAATGTGTTTGAATAAAACATATTTAAGCACATTTAATCTTATGGAAGAATTACATTAGAATTAACATGCAGCAGGATTAGCGCTTCAGCAGAGAATCAAGATCAGGGCTTACAAGGAAAGTGTTGCCATAGCAATTAACAATTTAGAACAAAATATATCTTTAAAATAGTGAGAAGTTTGCTTATAATGTTGCTTATAACAGGAAGGGGGAACTCATGAATAGGAGGAGGGGAGGACAGGGACGTGGGAGGAAGGGAGGGCATTTGACACATGTATATAGGAAGATGGAAGGGCATCTGACACACAGGAATATAAGAGCAAACTCAAATCAAAGCATGTAAACATCATAATATTTGTTAGTCCTGAAACCACATAAAATGATCAAACATGTGATATTGGGGTCAAGTTGGTCTTAAATCTTTAAAGAGCTGTAGTTTATTCGCCCTCTGACCTCTGACCTCTGCTCTTCTCTGCCCGTCACCATAAGGGTCCATTGCTTTGCTTGTTCAATTACAGCTCAGAGAGAAGGCTCAGTTGGTATCGAATCGGATGTGTGAGAGAGAAACGTTAACTCAGCGACGAACCGTCAATGAAGACTGTAGCTCAATCCAGACTGTAGCTAAGCCCTCGAATGAAGCCTGACGCTTTAATGACGACTTTCAGATTCAATGGCAATTACAGAACATTTATAATTACACAATTAACTGTGCTTTTATCACAAAATTAAATTAACATTCGCTTTACAACATTACAATTGTGCGTATGTAACACAAATCGTACCTTGTGCCTCTTCATTTCACTTCGTATCAGCTTTATCTGTCCTTCGCATTGTAGCTTTGTTTTAGTTGTTAAGCTAAATCATACACAAAGCTCTACACAAGAAGTACCTCTGCAAAATGAAAGTGTAACATGTGAAAAGTGGAAGTTAACTCTTACTCATTGATTGACCAATTATCAAATAAAATACAATGACTGCTTTTAGTAAAGAAAAAAATACACACTGCAGAACTCTTTGTCTTTTGCCGCTGAACTAACTCAGCATCTGGTCCAATAAAACAACGCGATCTACTGCGAAAAAAAACAGGACTAAACCAGGATTAAAACAAAACAAAAATATGAAAGAACAGGACTAAACCAGGAGTAAACCAGCATTGATTAAACCCAACACTGCATGTAATGAACGCAAAATAAATACATTTTCTGTGTTGGGCCCCTGAGCCGCCAATCAAAGATCTCAGCTGTTGGCACACTGACAGATACTAGCAATTTGCCAGTTGAATCCAAAATACTACTGTGCGATCATCACAAAGATTGTACCTGACCCAAGCAATGGTTGGACATGTAGTATCCAGTACAATGAGCATTGTACAAAAAAAAATGCTTTATGTTCAACAGAATCATCTAATCCTGACCAGGATCCTGGCTCAGACTTGGTCCACTGCTCCTGACAGGTTTAACCCAGAGACAGTGAAGGATGGGGAAGATGAAAAGACACCTGGTCCTGATTTAGTCTGGGTTTAGTCTTGATGTAGACTTGGTTTATTCCTGTTCCAGAGCTGATTTAGTTCTAATTTAGTCCAAGTTTAGTCCAGATTTAGTCCAGATTTAGTCCAGATTTAGTCCCGCTTTAGTCCAGATTTAGTCCTGATTTAGACCAGGTTTAGACAGCAGATAGACGGCAGGTTCAGTCCTGATTTAGTCAGGTTTAGTCCAGGTTCAGTCCAGGTTTAGTCCCAGTATAGTCCTTATTTTGATGGAGTGTGTGACCTCAGCCTATCAGTCTCATATCTGTGCACATCTCTGCTTGTTTACAGCGAGTGGAGGTGATTGTGGAGGTGATTGTGGAGGCGGCTGGTCCTCCCTGACTTCGTTACACGCCGTAGCCCAGAATGAGAGCCTCTGGTCGGGCACAGGGGACCGGAGCACCCCCCTGGAGGTCTTATTACTCTGGAGCTGTGGTCCAGAGAGCAGGATTATTTACACCTGAGTGAGCCCACAGTGAAGAGATACACTCAAAACATACCATCAAAACATGTGGGCAAAACATGTTCTGAAGACTGACTGTACACATGTAAAGAAAGGACAAAAAGACTGAGAGCTGAACTGACTAACACAATTACATCTCAGAGCATGTTTGTTCAGATCTAAACTACAGGGTTAGCAGGAGATTTAGTTGTTTATGGACGAAATGATGGTATTTCAAAAATTGCAGCCTTTGAGATCTGCCGGCTGGGACAGAGGACATCAAAACAAACAAAGGACTAAACCAGGACTACACCATGTTAGGTCGTTTTCACACTGCCTCTAGTTAGGTCGACGTGCAGGAGCATTCACTCTGAGAGCGGTGCTTGGGCCAGTGTCAACCCGACAATCACATTCTGGACCACAGTAAACCAGGCCAGTCCGAGAGTGCTTCAAACAGAAGGCCTCAGAGCAGCTCCACTCGCACTCTGGAGCAGGGTGAATGAGGTGTGAACACTGCCATCTCACTCTGGAGCAGGGTGAATGAGGTGTGAACACTGCCATCTCACTCTGGAGCAGGGCGAATGAGGTGTGAGCACTGCCACCGCACTCTGGAGCAGGGCGAGTGAGGTGTGAACACTACCATCGCACTCTAGAGCAGGGCGAATGAGGTGTGAACACTGCCATCTCACTCTGGAGCAGGGTGAGTGAGGTGTGAGCACTGCCATCACACTCTGGAGCAGGGCGACTAAGGTGTGAACACTGCCATCGCACTCTGGAGCAGGGCGAGTGAGGTGTGAACACTGCCACCGCACTCTGGAGCAGGGCGAGTGAGGTGTGAACACTACCATCGCACTCTGGAGCAGGGCGAGTGAGGTGTGAACACTGCCATCACACTCTGGAGCAGGGCGACTAAGGGTGAACACTGCCATCACACTAGCAGGGTGAGTGAACACTGCCATCTCACTCTGGAGCAGGGCGAGTGAGGTGTGAACACTGCCATCTCACTCTGGAGCAGGGTGAGTAAGGTAAGAACACTACCATCGCATTCAGGAGCAGGGTGAGTGAGTGAGGTGTGCCACTGCCGAGTTCGGGCCGACCTACACAGTCCACGGTCCATTTCAAAGGCGTTGTGATAAAAATAAGTTTAAATCAGCCGATGGACTGTCACATGGCTCCTGGTGTTTGGGGTGAATATTGTGCAGTGTCTGTGAACAAGACCAACCCAAAAGTAAAGTAAACAACAAAATCTAGTGCCACTGGGGGGCGCTCCACAGAGCCATTAATGTGTGAAAACCACCTAAGTTAGGACTAACTGGAAACTAAACCAGAACTAGCTTTGGACTAAACCAGGACTACACTTTATACCTATAATTCCATCTGTGTGTCTGCTGTGAGTGAGACCAGATCGAGACCTGGTTCAGATTCAAAGTCAGACTAAAGGTCGGAGTGTGAGACCCGATCCTAGACCTGAACCAGATCTGCCCCAAGGACTAACAAAAGGACCCACTGTAGACCGGTTATAGACCTGCTGTAGTCCCGAGACAACAGACCTCTGCAGCAGGTTATGTAACGAATGACAAAAACTAATTTCCCTGTGTGTCAGATGCCCTTCCTGCTTTTCACAATGTAGTTATGGTGGATAAATACAGCGGGAGAATGGACCTTGTCACTGATAGAAATGATCAGAGACACATTTGTGGATTTGACTTTTGGAGATTTCTGGAGAATGAGACAGAACACTGCTAAAACAGAGAGCATTGTGGGAGTGAAAACCTGAGCTCTGTCTAATCGCTGACACGGTGTGGTCTAATTACTGGAGCAGGTGAAACGTTTGTGACAGAGATCACACTGAAGTCAAACTGTAATGATCTCTTCCTCGTTAGAAAGAACAGGTTAAAGAAAGAAGAGAGGGAGTGGAGGAGAGAGAGAAAGAGAGACAGAGGAAGATGAGGACGGGTAGAGTTAGAGAAAGAGAGAAAGGGGGTAGCAAGAAAGGGGAGAAAGGAAAGGAGAGAGAGGGAAACAGAATAAAGGACAAAGAGGAGTCAGGGGGAAGAAGTAGGGAGTGAGAGAGGAGGAATAGAAATGAAAGGGAGGCAGGGAGAGATAGAAGAGAGAGGAAAGGGAGGGAAAAGGAAGAGAGGGACAGAGAAGAGGGAGAGAGGTGAGAGAGAAAGAGACAGATGAAGAAGAAAATGAGAGAGAGACCGAGAGAGAGAAAGAGAGAGAGAAAGGGGGTGTAGAGGGACACAAGAGCGGTTAAAGAGGAGTGAAGGGAGAGCAAGAGAGAGGAGAGACAGAGCTTCTGTCTGGCTTTCTTAATACTCTGGTCAAATCTATAGCACTTTTTCATTGAGCCACCAAAACAATAAATCAAGTCCAGGTTCAGTCCTGGTTTAGTCCTGGTTTAGTCCTGGTTTAATCTCGGTTTAGTTCTGGTTTAGTCCTGGTTCAGTCCTGATTTAGTTCTAGTTTAGTCCTGGTTCAGTCCTGGTTTAGTCCTGGTTCAGTCCTGGTTTAGTCTTGGTTTAGTCCTGGTTTAGTCCTGGTTTAGTCCTGGTTCAGTCCTGGTTCAGTCCTGGTTTAGTCCTGGTTCAGTCCTGGTTGAGTCCTGGTTTAGTCTTAGTTTAATGCTGGTTTAAACTTGGTTTAGTCTTGGTTTAATCGTGCTTCATTCCTGGTTCAGTCCTGGTTTAGTCCTGTTTTTTCCTGATTCAATCCTGGTTAAATCCTGGTTTAGTCCTGGTTTAGTCATTCTTTTCCTTGATTTAAGCCTGGTTTAGTCCTGTTTTTTCCTGATTTAATCCTGGTTTAATGTTGGTTTAGTCCTGGTTAATCTTGGTTCAGCTCTTACATCCATCACATAGTGTTTTTGAGATTTTGTGCAGATTGTGAAACTTGAGACTTAGCTCGTTATGACCTCACTAAAGCCGTTAGTGTATTCGCTCAGTCTCTCTGATGTTTTTCTATGACACAAGTGCCCAAGATTAGATTTCTCGAAGTAAAACTCGCCTTCTTCACTCCTCCGCACTGCTCCTGATCACATTTAAAGATCTCAGAGGAGAATGTGAAAC
Organism: Periophthalmus modestus; assembly: GCA_019594935.1. Classification (NCBI taxonomy): domain Eukaryota; kingdom Metazoa; phylum Chordata; class Actinopteri; order Gobiiformes; family Gobiidae; genus Periophthalmus; species Periophthalmus modestus. The sequence continues at coordinate 25,408,050 of JAIEZT010000068.1, read as the reverse complement.
CATAACACTGAGAGCACGAGGAGACAGGAGCAAACATGACAGAAGACGGCAGAGAGGACGGCAGAGATGGCAGACATTTTGTATCATCACTCAAGTGAAGACTCTAGTACTATTACTGCAAAAATCTAAATATTGAAGTAGTATACAAAGTCACTACAGTTCACCATTTGAAGATCTCAGAGGAGAAAGTGAAACCACAGCACTGAGAGGGGACGGGACCAAACAAATGAGAGAAGACGGCAAAGAGGGCGGCAGACATGTTGTTTTATCAGGTTAAAGATGTATTATGTAACTTTTTTGGTGAGGGGTCCGCACCTCCTCATCTCCATTGCTCCAATGCTATGGTTTCACATAGTAACCCTATGTTTTATTCAAGAGGAGATGAGAAAAGTACTTTAAAGTGAAGACTCGAGTAAAGTACTATTACTACAACATCAACATCTAAATATAGTAGTGCTCATGAAGTACATTTTATTGATAGAAGTAAACAAAGAATGTAGTGAGACTATATTTATATACAAATTATTTTTACTACTACTACTCCTGCTAATACTCTGTACATTAAACATATTACTACCTGCTATGAAATACCGATTATCTATACCTAACTACCTCTACCATTACAGCTACTGTTACTACTATTGTTATTACAACTACTAGTGCCACCTACTAACTGGCACTTACGATACATACCTAATTAGCTCCACTACTACTACTACTATGTTGCTACAACAACAACTATTACTGCTGCTACTATTACTACAGCTACTACTACTACTACTACAACTACTTCTGCTACTACTACTACTACTTCTACTACTACTACAGCTACTACTACTACTACTACAACTACTTCTGCTACTACTACTACTACTTCTACTACTACTACTTCTACTACTACTACTACTACTACTACTACTACTACTACTACTTCTACTACTACTACACTACATTAAAACACTTAGTATACGTACCTAATTAGCTGTACTACTACTGCTATATTGTTACAACAACAACTATTACTGCTGTTGCTATTGCTACTACTACAACTACTACAACAACTACTGCTGCTACTACTACAACTACTACTACAACTACTACTACTACTACAACTACTACTACACTACATTAAAACCACTTACTACTTATACCACTACTACTGCTAACACTATTGCCACTACTTCAGGTACTACTACTACTATAAATATGGCTACAACTAGTTTAGTTTATTGGTTTATGAAATAATAGATACTTCACACCAGATTTAGCTAACACTAGTTCCATCTGCAGTCCCCGGGCAGGTTACAAACTGTTAAAATACATTAAGTATCCATCCTTTTACAAAACTTGGACACTCCCTTTCTTCCATTTAAAATCATCACACTCCACATTTCCACATTTAAAATTACTCCAATATTTAGTAAAAAAAAAAAAAAAAAAAAAAAAAAAAAAAAGACCATATAAGCTACTGCATGCAAATTCAGAGCAGGGGAGAAGAATCATCAGCAAAGAAGTGAGAATCGTTAACAAAGAATCACAGCATTGTGTTTGAATGTAATGGTGGGAAATGTTTGGGAAAGTCTAGAGGTTTTATCACACAAAACTCCAGGATTATAAGTAGAACATTTAGTGGGAGTAAGATTTAGTGAAATTTCTGCTTTTTAACAAATGAAACTCAGAACTGGAAGAACAAAGTGGTCTGAGAGTCCAAGCTGTTTGATAGTAAATATAAATGTCCACGTAAAGCAGGATTACAGCGACGGGCCAGTACAGCAGAACCGGGACAACACAACTATTTATCTCAGGCCATAATCCCACTGCGGGCTGGAAAACATATAGACGGGGTATTTTTTGAGCTTTTCAGATGTTAGTCATGTTTGAGTAATCTAAGGATCTCTTTCGCACGGGTGTAGCTTTTTTTTTTTTTTGTACAGGGTGGGCCAGCAAGGGTCAGTTAAGTTTCTGGAGGGGCACTCAAATATGATGATAAAATGTTGTCTGAGCAATAATATTAAATGAACAGCAATTTTAAATGTAACTGAAGGCACACTGCACTTTAGTCATATATGTATCTAAATAAATAAATACACATTCATTCATTCATTTTTGACTTAACAATTTTGACTCCTGAAAAAAAAAAAAAAACGTAAATACTGATTTCAAAGCCGGATAAAGTTTTGTTTAATGATTTGTTCCTGGTGCGATTGGCTGTTAATCTGATCTGGAGTCAGACCCACGCTCCGTATTCCCAGCGCTCTTTAGTTCTCTGTCAGAAAGTCAAACTGACCCAGGATCAGTAGTAAATGGGACTGTGATTGGACACGTGCGGAGCTGTGTTTGTGTGTTCTGAGGTTTGACTGGTCAACGGCGACATGGCTCTGAGGCGTGTGTGTGACGTTTTGCTCCGTCTCCAGTAGTGCGGGAGTCTGGTTCATACAAGCTGTGACCCGTGCTGTACCTTGTATCTGCTGCATCCTGATGACTCCCAGTCCCTCACATTTTCATGATTTTCCATTATTTGAGACAGTGCACTTCACTTTTGTGGCACCTGACAGAACTTAATGAGGCAGAGTTAAAAGTGTCTGACAGGGCAAAGGTTTTCAGGGAGAATGCAGGTGTAGCGCTGTTATGTATGCGCCAGATTGCCAGTGCATGGAAATATAAAGCCTCTGTGTTAATAATGCTGCAGGATGATGTGTTTTATTCAGTCACACTCAGCTCAATCGTGCAGGGGGGCCCGGGGCGCACAAGGGTAGCCACAGGGGCCAGCTGGGCCGTCATAGCCACACCACTGCCCTCCCTATTCACATCCTCCTTATGGTCAAGTATCCATCCTTTTACATCCTTTACCTTGTTTGAGTTTAAAAACACAAGGTGGAACTGAGTGTTTTCTGTTTCCTGAGAGAAGAACTCAGCCTAAATCTGCAGGGTTTGTGAGTTAAACATGTGTGAATGAAACAAAACACAACTCCAGGTCTGTATGTGATGAGGAAACAACATTATAACACAGATCAGAAAACAGCCTAATATGGGCCCTTTAACTGCACAAATAATTACTTAGATGACCTAACGTTCTGACTAGAAAAATAACCCCCTGCTCACCCCACAGGAGTCCCCACCCCCCAAGTTGGAAACCACTCCTCTAGAACTTGTATTACCACTAAAATAGATTTTATCACTTCTCATTTCAGCTGCCTCCATCTGTACAACATGTTATTAGTTATTGTAAAGTCATCTGAAACCCAGAGAGGCGTCCAGGTCCAAGTCTAGACCAGTCCCAGTGAGTCCCCGTCCAGTCCGCAAAGACTCACCAGGACTAGGTCTCCCCCTGCAGCAGAAAACACTGTTCACCTCACTACATTTCAGGTTATTAAAGGAGTAAAAAGTTTGAACAGAGTGAAGTCAACTGGAGCTGAAGGGGTCAAAGTTCAGAGGTCAGAGCGCAGCTGAGAGACGGAGCTCATTAGATACACCTGCACCTCCTGTGTGTCAGATACCTTCCCATCCTCCTTTTTCCCTGTGCCAGATGCCCGCCTGTCATCCTGTATCCCTGTCTGTCAGATGCCCTCCCATCCTCCTTTTTCCCTGTGTCAGACGCCCACTGATCCTCCTATACCCTTCTGTGTCAGATGCCCTCCCATAACCCATCATCATACAGTACATCCCCGTGTGTCAGATGATTCTCCTATGCATGGGTTTCAGTTTCCTGTTTAAAGGGAACATTTTGAGAACTTTTCAGCATTCAAAAAATATAATATTTAGTTTTAACTTGTTAATTGCTATGGCAACAACCCCATTTTTCATCATTGGGAAACCCATGCATAATCCCGGGGTGTCAGGCGCCCTTCCCTCCTCTTATATCCCAACCAGTCTGTCCATCGTTAACAGAGAAGGCGGAAATCTGGCACTGATACAAGAATCTCATGTATTTCAGAACCTGTTTGTAGAGATTTAAACTACAGTGTTAGCAGCTTTTAAACAGAATAAGACCCCATGGAGACACAGGGAGGGCATCTGACACACAGGGAGGGCATCTGACACACACGGGGACATTTAGCTCTCAAATAGACCAATATATTACTTACAAACTGCAGACTTTGAGCTTCGCTAATTGCCATGTTTAACTCTAACATGAGAACAGATGGAGGTGCGTGTATGGAGCTGCGTTTTACCCTCCTGTGGTCACATGTCATTATCACCACAGGGAAATCCTTATGAGACATTTAGACAGTATTCTCTGAACAGCTTCAGTGGGTTTGTAATGGACGCTTGTTTTGGTGTTTGAGTCAGAAACAGCTTTACAGATCTGTGCTTAATGAAATAACTAATGTGTCCCAACAGATGGTGGTACGGTCCTGTACTGTATCAGCTAAAAATATCAGCCAATCACAACGCTGTATTCTACTGCAACTTCCACCATTTTACTATTACAATACTATAGTACTACTACCACCACCCTAACACCTCCGACAACTATTAATACTATTTACTACTACTGCAACATCTATTGAGTACTTAGTAATGAGTCTAAATAAGTCTACAGATTACAATGGATAATCTGTACATGGTGTGTTTAGTCTACTCATGAGTATGTATGCTTTTGCTTTCATCCTTAGCATTATATTTCTTGTTTTAGTTTTATATTTAGATGGTTCATGACTTCATTACTTCATTTTTATTATTGTTTTCTGTTTGTTCCTTTCATTGTTTGTTTCACACCATGCGGCCTGGTGTGAAACGGGTGAATTGTAAGGTACACTCACCTAAAGCATTATTAGGAACACCTGTTCAATTTCTCCTTAACGCAATTATCTAATCAACCAATCGCATGGCAGTTGCTTCAATGCATTTAGGGGTGTGGTCCTGGTCAAGACAATCTCCTGAACTCCAAACTGAATGTCAGAATGGGAAAGAAAGGTGATTTAAGCAATTTTGAGTGTGGCATGGTTGTTGATGCCAGACGGGCCGGTCTGAGTATTTCACAATCTGCTCAGTTACTGGGATTTTCATGCACAACCATTTCTAGGGTTTACAAAGAATGGTGTGAAAAGGGAAAAACATCCAGTCTGCGGCAGTCCTGTGGGCGAAAATGCCTTGTTGATGCTAGAGGTCAGAGGAGAATGGGCTGAGTGATTCAAGCTGATAGAAGAGCAACGTTGACTGAAATAACCACTCATTACAACCGAGGAATGCAGCAAAGCATTTGTGAAGCCACAACACGCACAACCTTGAGGCGGATGGCTACAACAGCAGAAGACCCCACCGGGTACCATTCATCTCCACTACAAATAGGAAAAAGAGGCTACAATTTGCACGAGCTCACCAAAATTGGACAGTTGAAGACTGGAAAAATGTTGCCTGGTCTGATGAGTCTCGATTTCTGTTGAGGGGTCAAACACTGTATTAGTATGGTGTTCCTAATAATCCTTCAGGTGAGTGTATTTTCTAGCAGTGCAGCACTACTTCAAACTGGTATCTTGATTTACTAACGCTAAGGTAAATGACATGTGCCCAACAAGGGGGCCCAGACCTATGGAATGCGTGGGGACTCATGAAGATGTTGTGCCAGTGTGGATCTTACAAGGGCGTCGTGCGGATCAGAAGAAGGACCCTCCTCATACGCACGCACGCACGCACACACACACACACACACACACACACACACACACACACACACACACACACACACACACACACACACACACACACACACACACACATGCATACATTGGAACACACTATCAACTGTTAACAGGCACATCTCAGGACTCTCTTCTATCCTTTCCAGAGAGTCTGTTGCTTCATTGTTCACTTTACCTGTGTGGAACTCATTAAACTCTTCTGACTTTATGTTTCAGTCTCTTGGTCCTCTTTGACGCTTACACACATTCTTACAACTATTTACTACTATTTACTATTATTACTACTGCCACTACTACTACTATTATTGCTGCTACTAGTACTACTACCACCACCAACCATCAAGTACTTACTGACTAATACCACTGCGACTGTTTATACTAATGCTTATACAAATATGACTGCAGTAGGCTGGATGATGCATACTAATATAAGCTTAAGTTATAAGGTATTCTTCTTTCTGTTCCTCCTTTCCTCCCTTTCTCCCTTTCTGTTTCTGCCCCTCTCCCTCTCTTCTCCCTCTTCTCTCCCTTTCTCTCCTCATATTGATCAATCTGGATTTTGGATTGGCTGTAGAGCTCCCCATTAAAAACACCTAAGCTGATCATTAACTCTTAGAAATGACTGAATCTAAATCTTAATTAAAATTAGATTCATTGCCCAAACCTATCTCTCCCCTTCCTTCTTCCATCTCTCCGTCCCTCTCGGATGGATTAACCAATCAGAGAGACGCATGCTACGTTCGGGTCAAAACAAACATGGCTGTTTATATTTGTTCTGACTGACCCAGAGTTCTGGAGAGGAGACGTCTTCTGTGTTTGAGAGACACATGTTTCAAACGAGTGTCTGTAGTTGGACCGTTCCAAATGAGGATGGAGGTTTGTCACACTCTGTGGTCCCATTACAGAGACATATGGATTCTAACGGGATGTAGAGGGGACCGTCTGCTCAGGCAATCACCCCCCCCCCTCCTCTCTCCCTCTCCCTCTCCCTCTCCCTCCCTCCCTCTCTCTCTTCCTCCCTTTCTCTCTCCCTCTCTCACTGCCTTTCTCACTCTCCCTGCTCCTTCTCTCCCTGCCTCCATCTCCCTCCCTCCTTTCCTCCCTCTCCCCCCTTCCTCCCTCCGTCCCTGCTCCTCTCCCTCTCTCACTTCCTCTCTCTCTTTTTCTTTCCCCTCCCCTCTCTCCTGCCATCCTTTTTTCCCCTCCCTCTACCTCCCTCCCTCAGTCTCCCTCCCTCCCTCTCACTCCTTCCTTCCTTCCCTGTTTCCTCCTTCTGTCTCGAGAGGAGGGAGGGAGGGAGGGAGGGAGAGAGAGAGGAGAAGCCCCCCCCCCCCCCTCCCTCTCTCCTCCCTGTCTCTCCACTTTCTCTCTCTTCCTCCCTCTCTCTCCTCCCTCTCTCCTCCCTCCCTCTTCATAGCTGTTATATGCTCATATTAAACTCGTCAGGGTCTGTTCCAGGTTGATTTTGTCAGACAAGTTAAAGAGACGAGGAGCAGCACTTGGAGCAGCTCAAGCATCAAAAATATCATGAATAATTTACCCAGACTCCCTCTGCTGTCGGGACCAGGGCGAAGGGAAAAAGACTCAGATAAAACTTAGAATTAGGGTTTACAGCTCATTTGGACTAATGTTGTCATGACACTAACATTTCAAACTCGATTTTGATACTAAGAAATAGACTCGATAATCAGTACCCATTCTCATACCACAATGATAATGAATTATTTAGATAATAGAATGTGATTTTCAACATTAAATAAAATATATTCCCATCTCAGTGGTGCAGGTAGGTTCCATAGTGGTCCATGGAGCAACATCATCATCACTTTCTCTGCTCCTCTGGCTCTGCTCCTCTGGCTCTGCTCCTCTGGCTCTGCTCCTCTGGCTCTGCTCCTCTGGCTCTGCTTCTGTCTCTGCTCCTCTGGCTCTGCTCCTCTGGTTGCTCTGCTGCCTCTGGCTCTGCTCCTCTGACTCTGCTCCTCTGGCTCTGCTCCTCTGGCTCTGCTCCTGTCTGCTCCTCTGGGTCTGCTCCTGTCTGCTCCTCTGGCTCTGCTCCTCTGGCTCTGCTCCTCGGCTCTGCTCCTGTCTGCTCCTCTGGGTCTGCTCCTGTCTGTTCCTCTGGCTCTGTTCCTCTGGCTCTGCTCCTCTGACTCTGCTCCTCTGGTTCTCCTCCTCTGGGTCTGCTCCTATCTGCTCCTCTGACTCTGCTCCTCTGGCTCTGCTCCTGTTTTCCTTTGGGCTCAGTAGAGTTCATTCACAGGTTACATTAGTCTGTGCAGTCTGCAGTCTGAGTGTTCAGGGGCAAAGTGACAGCAGAAATATGAAGTGGCCAGATGACTTTGTCTCCACACCAGCCTGGAGTTAGTATTACAGAGCAGACTGCAGGCTCACATCTCCTGTCCCTGGACCTGTCTCTGCTCCTCCCCCTGGACCTGTCTCTAGCTCTGTCTCTGCTCCTGTCTCTGGACCTGTCTCTGCTCCTGTGTCTGGACCTGTCTCTGCTCCTGTCTCTGGACCTGTCTCTGTTCCTGTCTCTGCTCCTGTCTCTGGACCTGTCCTGTCTCTGCTCCTGTGTCTGGACCTGTTTCTGTTCCTGTCTCTGCTCCTGTCTCTGGGCCTGTCCCTGGACGTCTCTGCTCCTGTCTCTGGACCTGTTTCTGCTCCTGTTTCTGTTCCTGTCTCTGCTCTTGTCTCTGAGCCTGTCTCTGCTTCTGTCTCTAGACCTGTCTCTGCTTCTGTCTCTTCTCCTGTCTCTGCTCCTGTCTCTCTGGACCTTTCTCTGGACCTGTCTCTGTTCCTGTCTCTGGACACTGATAAGGTTCTTGAGCAGTTCAAGTTTTAAGCAGAGACTGAACTCAAACTAGTCTCTTTAAAGGGGGGGTTATATTTACACATTGCATACGTTTCACTTTCAGTTTTGAGTTCCCCTCTCCCTTTACTCTCCACACTCAGTCACTGCCTTTCAGAACGCAGTCAAACACAGGCAGCATGCATCTCACTAACAAAACTACTGCACATCACATCAGGTTTGCCAAGTTACTGTGAACAGTTTTGTATCATGTTTTTGTATACTTATGGAGAATTGTCATGGGTGACATAGGCTTGTGGGGGGAGCATTGCACAGAATCTTACAGCTAACCTAAAACACTCAAACATGCACAGATGACATCTAAAACCACTTCAGGAATGTTTTCGATAACAGAACAACATTATAACGGAAAGCTACAAAAAGAATATGTCAGACAAATCCCTCATGCTGATGGCTGAAGTGCCACAACAGCAGAACAAGCTGAAGAATCAAACTCGAGTTAAATCCAGCTGAGAGAAAAGCTGACATCTTTCCCTCCACAAACGCAGAAAGCGCCTAGATCAAATGAGACCAATACAACAAACAGACTGAGGCGCACCAAACACTATTTCCATCCCAGCGCTTCGTCTCTAAGATGGGGGCTCCTTAAATATCTGCCCTCTTTTGGTTTTCCTGTGAGTGTTTTGGTGAATGTCCCAGGATCCTGTGGTTAGAGTCGCTCTAGACTCTTTAATAATGAATGAGAATCCCTCAGTTACATAAGAACTCAACCACCAGAGCTGAGCTTATCCCCAAACCGCACATGAACAGGGACAAACGTAAATGGAATTTGACAGGACCTAAACCTCAGACTTTCAAACATTTATAAGAATAAAGCATATTGCAAAAGCAGCTCTTTGCGACAAAATTTGACTTTGCACATCTGCATCTAGAAGCAGATTAAAACGCCTTCATAATTGATTGCAGCTAATGTTATCAACAGTCCCTGGGGGTGTAATGCTAACCGTAGGCACTGCTTTGTCTGAAGATTCGTTACTCAGGTTAGACTTTAATCTGAGCTTCATTTTAGCACAATCTAGCCAGAAAGAACTGGACTTAGCTGGAAGCACAACAGGTGAGCTGATTTGTGCAGTTAAACAAGTTTCTCTCAAATAACTTTACAGTCACAAGCTAGCTAGCATTAGCTAACAGTTTTTCAGTTGTCACTTTCACCTTTTTATTGAAAATAAAACTCCTAAAAAGGAGCATGAACGCTCGTACTGATCACAGGTTCCTGAAAATGTGCTGTTTAAATACATTTTATATTTTATTAGAGTTTTTATATATATTTATACTTTTATTACAGTTTTCAAACATTAAACTTATTAGACTGTGTTTGCTAATGTGTGGACTGTGTTTCCTTGGTAACTGATAAGCATTCCGTCACAAACATACATGTAGAACAACCCCAGTGTGATGTAAAAGATCTAATGCGGCATAGCAGATTTTCATTTACAGTGTTTTCACTGCTGAAAAATGTGTTTTGAATCAAACATGTTTGATCCGGGGACTGAATTTTTCAAGGGACTGTAGTCAGTAAATACAGAGCAGCACTGAAATTTTCACAGCACTCAAATCTCAAACGCAGAACAATACAGAATTACTCAAACATGTAAAATACAGCTCTGAGAAAGATAATGAGGGAACACATAACAACATAACAGTAGCATATTTTATGTAACTTTTCTGGTGGGCAATTTGTCACTTGCTTGTCTCCATGGAGATGTTATTGCTTTGCCTGGATTGTTCCACAGTGTGGCATTTTACTAAACTTTACTTTACTACACTAAATTATATGTTACATTCATTCCATTACAGGTGTTTTGATTGCACAAAACTCATTGGAAAAAAAACAACATGTATTCTTACTATAACTAGGCTCACCTCTCCACACATTTTACCTGTGATAGACACTGTTAAAGCCATACTGTGGAATATTCTAGGCTAAAACTATAACATCTCCATGGAGACAAACAGGTACACAGTACAGCTTTACTCACATCCAACCATCATCATGGCGACAGAGAAGATCTTTTCTCCATCGGTGGTTGGGGCGATGTTTCCAAAGCCGATGGTGGTCAGGCTGGTCATGGTGAAGTACAGGGAGGTGATGTACAGAGAGTGTTTCCCGGGACCCCCCTCCCACCTCCCAGATCCACTACTGTTAAACCTGTACGGAGAGCCCATATTCAGGGCCAGCTGGTACAGCCAACTGTCCGACTTTATACTGTTAGTCATCTCATCGATCACCTCGTAGTCCCCGATACTGTACCTGCAAAAGAGGAGAGAGGAGGGGACATGTAACACGAGAACACATACTGTGCTGGTGTCTGCTCTGTAGTTATCATCTCTGACACTCGTGGATCATTTTAAATCACAATATTCATCTAAAATGACTTCCTACAAAAAAAGTTAGCTGACTTCCGCGTTGGAAAATGGTGGTGCCCAATGGGAGCTCACATCACCGTAAATGTCATTGTAACAAAAAGTCAGCACCTCCAGTGGACAGCTGTAGATCACACTAGCAAGCTTTTTTTTCCACTTGTACCAAAATGACTATGCCACGCTGTTAAATCCTACGCGCAACACTGATTAAGAAAATATAATTAGAGAATGAAGTAAGTACAGAGAAGTGTGTAAAACAGGACTTGATCTACAAAATGGCATCCTGAAAATAAGTGTTTAAAGATTACTCAAACGTGCATGACCCACTCCAAGTACAACTTCAAGTGAGTAAATGATGAAACGACTATAACATGGTTAAAGCACTGAAAAGTCCAGTTTACAGAATAGGTCTGATTTAAATATAATATATATTTGATTAACTGGAATGGGACAAGGTAAAACTGCACTAAATTGTTGTGTGGAAAAAGATCTGGATTGGAGGAAGAATATTTTAAGCCCTGGAAAGATTAATAGTTAAATGGGGTATTCGCTGCTAACACATAACATATTTAGATCACCATGTTACCTTTTATTGTTTTGAAAATGCTATATTTGCCAAAAACCACATATTACAACATATTTTATGAGTTTCACTTTCGATTTTGACGCTCCCCCGTCACTCCTCTTTCAATCAGCGTGCATCCTGCTAATGAAACTACTGCACCATGCATCAGGTTTTTCAAGTTGCTGTGTACAGTTTTGAATCATGTTTTTGTATATTTATGGAGAATTGTTGTGTGGGAGCATGAGTGACAGGATTGTGGGGGGACAATTGCATAGAATCTTATAGCTAAGGAGGGTTCAAATAGGGCCTGGTAGAAATCGCTAGATAACTAAAACTTGGATGCATGCATGGATGACATTTAAAACCTCTTGCATGTTTTTGATGAGGGAACAACACTGTAACATGGAAGAAAGTAAAAAGAAAAAAAAAAAAAAAAAAAAGACTGATTTTGCATAATACCCCCATCTTTAATCTAATGTAATCTCACAGTTTGACGAGACAAAGCTCTGACAGCTGCTCCAGGCTTCTGTGTACAATAGCATTAGCACATTAGCATTAGCCAAATTAGCATATCGCTGAGTGTGAAATAAAACAGAACAGATGCTGTCTCACACCAAGAGTCATTTAGAAACATCAGGAGAATTTAAGACAAGCCCGAACAGCCTCAAGATATGAAAATACAACACAGTGCATGATAACAAAGCTGAGGTGGGGTTAGAAGCAAATAATAAAGGTTACTTCCAAATAAAACAACTCAAGAAAAAGTACAAACTACACCAGTAATACTGTTTAACTCTCTAATAACTTTATTTGAGTGCTATTACTCAGAAGTAAGAGATATTTACATCTCTGTATACACGCTTTAGTCCTGCTTTAGACCTGCTTTAGACCTACTTTAGGCTTGTCGTAGACCTGATTTAAACCTGCCTTAGACCTGTCTTCGACCTGCTTTAGATCTGCTTTAGACCTGCCTTAGTCCTGCCATAGACCTTCTTTAGACCTCTCTTAGACCTGCTTTAGTCCTGCCTTAAATCTGCTTTAGACCTGCTTTAGAGCTGCCTGAGACCTGTCTTAGACCTGCTTTAGACCTGCCTTAGACCTACTTTAGACCTGTCTTAGACCTGCTTTAGACCTGCCTTAGACCTGCTTTAGACCTGCCTTGGACCTGCTTTAGACCTGCCTTGGACCTGCTTTAGTGCTGCCTTAAACCTGCCTTAAACCCTGCTTTAGACCTGCCTTAATAATAATAATAATAATAATAATAATAAATAATAATAATAATAATAATAAGATAATAATAATAATAATAATAATAATAATAATAATAATAATGCCTTACATTTGTAATGCGCTTTATCAAAGCCTCTCAAAGCGCTACACACTGAAGTCATTATTCGTTCACTCCACACTTGGTGATGGTAAGCTACTATTGTAGCCACAGCTGCCCTGGGTAGACTGACGGAAACGAGGCTGCCAGTTTGCGCCATCAGCCCCTCGACCACCACTGATCATTCACACACGCACCACTTTCATACTAGGCATGTGGGTGAAGTGTCTTGCTGCTTAAGGACACAACGACAGAACTTGGTCCAAGCTGGACTCGATCCTCCGACCTTCGGGTTGGGAGACCAATGCTCTAACCTGCTTTAGACCTGCTTTCGACCTGCCTTACACCTGCTTTAGTGCTGCTTTAGAGCTGCTTTAGACCTCCCTTGACCTATTTAGACCTGCCTTAGACCTGCTTTAGACCTGCTTTAGACCTGCTTTAGTCCTGCTTTAGACCTTCTTTAGACCTACTTTAGACCTGTCTTAGACCTGATTTAGACCTGCGTTAGACCTGTCTTAGACCTGCTTTAGACCTGCTTTAGACCTGCTTTAGTCCTGCTTTAGACCTGCTTTAGACCTACTTTAGACCTGTCTTAGACCTGATTTAGACCTGCGTTAGACCTGTCTTAGACCTGCTTTAGACCTGCTTTAGACCTCCCTTGACCTATTTAGACCTGCTTTAGACCTGTCTTAGACCTGCTGTTCAAACACAATATGGTGGCGACAGTGGCTTAGTGGTTACTCACTTGTACACCCACCCAAACTTTGGAGGTTCGATCCCCCGCTGTTGTTGTGTCCTTGGACAAGACACTTCACCCACATTGCCTAGTATGAATGTGGTGTGCTGTGGCTGCAGAAGTATGTGGTACAGTGTTAGGCATTTTTAATATTTACCAGATGCATGCAGGCCAGTGTGTTACCAGTCAAAACACACAGTTCAGTGAAGCCTTAGTCCCGGTTTAGTCCTGTTCTAGTCCTGGTTTAGTCCTGGTTTAGTCCTGGTTTGGTCCTTACCAGATGCATGCGAGCCAGTGTGCAACCAGTCCAAACACACAGACGAGCAGAACCAGCACCGCGGCGCCGTACTCCAGGTAATGGTCCAGTTTACGAGCAACGCGTCCCAAACGAAGCAACCGGACCACCTTAAGAGAGCTGAACAGGGAGGAGATGCCCTAAAGAGAAGAGAGACCAGGTTTAGACTGGGTTTAGACCTGGTTTAGAGTGGGTTTAGACTGGGTTTAGACCGGGTTTAGACCACAGTTAGAGAGGCTTGAGACCATGTTTAGACTGGGGTTAGACCTGGTTTACACCAGGTTTAGTCCTGATCCAAACCACAAGATCCAAAAGGAGTAACCGGACCACCTTTACTGTTTTTCTCTTGGTTTAGTCCTGGTTCATCCCAAATACAATCCAGTTTTACTTTTTAATTCTGGTTTAGTCTTGGTTCAGACCTTTTTATAGATCTAGTTTAGCCTTGATTTAATCCTGGTTCAGTCCTGGTTTAATCCTAATTTAGTCCTTTATTAGTCCTGGTTTAGTCCTGATTCAGACCTGGTTTAATCCTTGTTTACACCTGGTTCAGTCCTGGTTTAGACCGGGTTTAGACCGGGTTTAGACCGGGTTTAGACCGGGTTTAGACCGGGTTTAGACCGGGTTTAGACCGGGTTTAGACCAGGTTTAGACCGGGTTTAGACCGGGTTTAGACCTATTTCAGTTCTGGTTTAGTCCTGATGTAATCCTTCTTTAGAGCTGGTTTAGACCTGGTTTAGTCCTGGTTCTTGGACAGTTGTGTAGGTGTGCATATTTTTCCAGTTTTAAGAGAAAGGAGAAAAGTGTGACGCGTTCAGGAGCTTTTTAAAGAAACTCAGACTCTGCTGCCAAAACTTCAAACTCTCAGAGAGAAGGAACAAAGAGAGACTGGAATCTAACCCACAACCTCCTCACTGTGAGACAGGATAACCACTCTGCCACACTAATACAGGGAGGACATACACACTCCACTCAAAGAGATCAGGAGTGTAACCCTCAACCTCCTTACTGACAAACTGTCCACTCTGAGTGAAATTGAATATTGATTTGTTTGCGCTCAGTGGTGATACTTGAGACTGTAGATACTGCATTCTATTTAATGATTTTTAGTTCCATTGTTTATGTTCAGATAATTCAAAGGGCATAACAGATAAGTTATTGTATTTCTCTCTCCCTCCATCATCTCCACTGCAGCATTAAAACCAACAGCCTCCTCAGTCTCTCCATCTCCTCATCTTCACTATTACCAGGGTCTAAGCCGCTATAAACACCAAAGGTTATAAATGATCTTATTTTTAAAGGTACATTGTGTCACTTTTTTGGTGGTTGCTTTACTCATGGTTATGTTATTGCTTTGCCTAGAATGTCCCACAGTATGGCATTAAACCTATGTATCTATGGAGACAAATGATGCCACCAGACTTACAGGTCACATCTGTGGAGACTAAGAATGCATGGCTTAATGTAAATTTGTGCAATAAACATATGTAACTGAATAAATACATAGATATATTTAAAGGTGCACTATGTAACTTTGCTGATTGAGGGTCCCCCAGCGGCTTATCTCCACGGAGATGTCTAGAATGTGCCACAGTATGGCATTAAACTTATATTTTGCATTTATTATATTCTGGCTGTTTTTATTGCTCATAAATAACTTGAAAACATCCATTCTTACTGTGAGTGGGCTCATCTCTCCACAGATCTGACTTGTAACCTGGTATCTCTATGAAGAAAAGTTTAACACCCTACTCTGGAACATTCCAGGCAAAGCAACACCATCTCCATGGAGACCAGCTGTTCTTTAGTGCAGATTTGTAAGTGCACGTGGCTGGTACAATTCCAGGACAGTGTTTTTGATGACTGCTTTGTACATGTGGTTGTTTTTAGCCCATATAAAACGTAAATTAATTAATTTTGTCTCCATGTGTCCAATTAAAACATATTTAGTGTCTCAGTGTTACTTACATCAGCAGAAAACCAACGATACACATCATGACAAAGCTGTTCTAAATAGGAGGCTGGTGGTTCAGTTCCCACTCACTGAGCAAGATGCTTCTCCAACCTTGCCCTTGTTGAATACTCATGAATGGATTTTTTGGTACAAATAAAGGTATTCTAGAATAGAATATAATACCTTTATTTATACAAATAAAGGTATTATATTCTAGTGGAGGGTCTGCCACCTGTTATTCTCCATGGAGATGTTGGCTGTGTCTCAATTTGACAGTTGCACACTTAGAAGTACCATTTGAAGTACCATCTGAAGCACCGTTCGAAGTACGTGGCTGAAGAAGGGTGCTCCTCCATGTAGCTTCCTTCGCCCAGAAAAGCTGTGCCAAAATGGGACACATCTCTGCCACAGAGCCTACGTCAACCGCTGTCTGTGCACTTATGTTACATAGCTTATGTTACGTCGCCTAGCAACCGTGACAGCTGCTGACTAATGAGCTATACGCCTGTTGACTAATGACCTAAGGTGTGAAATGGACATTGAAATAATGTTTTTTTTTTTGATGCTTTATTATTTCATAGAAGAAGAGTCACATTTATTTCAGTTTAGATTGAATAAAGTAAGGAATTCATCTTTTCCTTTGAATATAAATAGGTAAATATAATTTGAAGTGATTTTTTCCGAATTGTAGCTAATATTACAATATTAACTTTAAGAAAATATACCTTGTTTCTCCCGTAAAAGAAGTCAAGCGCAGTGCATGATGGGATATAGTAGTACATGAAGTCTGCTCAGATGCAAGCTTTGTTCACAGCTGATCTCCATGGAAACACAGGCCACATTTGTCGGCCGCCGAGTAGTAGTAGTAGTAGTAGTAGTTTTATGTCTTTGGAGGTGCGGGAAATGTGCTTTTGTTCAAAATGATGGGTGACCAATGAGCTGACTGGACAATCATGACGTGACAGAGGGAGTGCGGACCAGACTGAGACAGACATTAGTCTGGATTTGTCAAACAAGCATTAAACAGAAAGGAAACCATCTCGACAAAACAATAACATCTCCATGGAAACAAGCAGGTGATGGCTCTCCATCAGGAAAGTTTCACTGTGCAGCTATGTAAAAGGTTCCCTCACCTCGTCAACATTCTCGAAGGCGTTGATGATGTCGTAGGGCAGACAGGACAGAAGATCTATCACAAACCAGGTCTTCAGATAGTTCATGCGGATGAGCTTTGGGTCTGAGATCACCTCTCCTCCAGGTCCAACAAACGTGGTGTGGAAGTTTAACACTATATCCACTAGAAAGATGACGTCCACCACACTGTCCAGAACCAGCCAGGTCACGTTGTTCTGCTTGGTCTTGAAGGACACGTTGTATGGGACCATGATGGCCGTGTAGAATGTGAGGATGAGGATGACCCAGTCCCAGGTGGTCTTAAAGGTGCAGTAGTGAAGGATGATGTGAGGAGGGGTCTTAGGAGCCTCCTGTTTGTACTGAGGCAGGATGTCCGAGTTCAGCTGCAGAACCTTTAGAGGAGGAGAGGACAGTTGAGATAGGCCTGTCACGGCAATTACTTCTACTTACATGCTATATTAACAATATGTTTTCAGGTTCAGTATTTATGGCATGCACCTTTTCTTCAAACTAGTGGGGAATTTGTGTTTCATTTTATGTAGAATTAGGCCCATACGATCACATTTGTGATGTAGATGGTCCAAATCCAACTACTTCAGTGTTCCATTGTATCTATTTATATATAGCTTACCACATTATGTTTAATATGATTCATGATTGTAATTATCCAGTGTTAGGATTATTGTGAAAGTGGAATGAAATCATTTCAATATTGTTTATTGAAATATTTTCAGAATCAGTACATCACATTTCAAAATGTTGATATTGTGACAGAAAAGAAAGTATGGAAACTAAAGTCATCTGGTTCTAAAATCTTTTCCCCCCAGAAGGTGTATTGCAAAAGCATAACTTTAAGACAAAATCATACAGGTAGACACTATTTTCATCTAATAAGAAAACATTTTATGTATTACTTGAGCCATGAGCCGTGTGAATCACTATGTCACATTCTGGGAGGAGACCTAAATGTCTGTCCAAGGCTGTTTTTTCCCGTCATATTGGTCAGACTTACTAATGTAAACAAACTTAAAATCTGGAGTTGTGTTTTGCTTCATTCACGCGTTTGAGTAAATCTGCATTATTAGTCTGTCTTCATCTCCAAAGCTCCAAATGCTGTTCCACCTTGTGATGTCATGAAGTGGTAGTTTTCAAGTTAACAGCTACCACTTAGCTTTTGTTTAGTAGAGATTGGCAGTTCCAGAGCTGAAATCCTCCAAATGATTCCAGTGAAGGTGTGTGGCGTTTAATTGTATTACCAGATGACATCACAAGGTGGAACAGAGTGTTTTCAGTTTGAGAGAAGAACTCAGCCTAAATATGCAGGGTTTGTGTGTTTAACATGCGTGAACGAAACAGTTAAGTTCAGTTAATAGCTTAATACAGGCTTTATAAGTCACATTGAGCTTTCTGATCTTAGATCTGCCAGTTAAAGTGTGAAAATCAATAGATATAACATTTGATCGAAAAAATATGGTACAAACTGCTCTGACGTTAGTTGGCAAAACATGATTTCAGGTGGCTTGCTTGTGAAGTCTTTTTGATCAGATCTATAGCGTAGAGTGGGTTTATTACCTGTTAATTACAGTTTTAAAGTCTGCCTTGTCTCTGGATTTACTGTCATAATAGTTGCTTTACCTCAGCGAGTCGGCTCTGCTTGTGGCACTCGTGTTTCCCCAGAGGGGGCGCCAGCTGCTGCAAACTGTTCCTGTTTGTGGTCAGAGCGCGGGTCAGTCGGGCAAACTTCGTCCAGCCTGGAGAAGGAACAACATAATCACTTTTAAAAGTATAAATAAAAGATAATTACAAAACCAGATACAAGGAACTAACTTCATCCAGCCTGGAGCGTCTTTCCACCTTTAAGGCCCAAAGCACTTTACATCAAGCAACCACTCATACATTTACACACCAGTGCACACAGACACTTGCCCAAAGACACCGCAGCATCATCTGTGGGAGCTGGAATCGCACTGCTAACCTGTAGGTTAGTGGATCTGATCACTCAACCAATAATGTTTATGTCAAAAGTGGAATTTGAACCACCAACCTTCAGATCAGTGGACCCTCACTCTGCCACTTCTATGGGGTATTAACTGCATCTCATAACATATTTATATCACCATGTTTTCTTTTATTGTTTTGAAAATGCTATATTCACCCAAATCAACAAATTACATGTTTAATACGTTTCAGTTTCATTTTTAACGCCCTCCATTTGCTCTCCATGATAAGTCACTCCCCCTTCAGAGCGCTATCACAAAACAATCAGTCTGCATCCCACTAATAAAACCACTGCATAAAATATGAATACATCTATACAAACATTTTTGCATAAATACTAATGTCCTGTTTTAATGAAATGGGTTGATAGTGGCTGGTTGCTAGCTCCACTTAATTATATACTGCCGTTGTGTCCTTTGGCAAGACACTTCAGCCACCTTACTTATTTAAAGGTGTTTAAGTGTGATTGTTAGTGCTTTAGAGATCATCAATTGGTTTAAAAAAAACTGGGCCAATACCATAGTGATTAACAGTCCTAACATTCTATCTTTTGAAAGGAGAAAAGTCCTCAAAATGACACTTATAAACCAAAAAAAATGAAACCTTATGAATAAACAGATTATTTTACATTGTAATAGTTTTTTTCTGCAATTTGAAATAATTACGTTCCAAAATAAAATCAAAAAATCTAAAAATAGAACTTTGTAGTACTCATAATCAAAATTCAGGTGGTCCTTCGCATGTTTTAACCTCGTCTCTCGCTATATATAATTCTGATATTTTTAGCTTTTCCTATTGTTTAAACCATTTTCCTCGAGGGTAACTGTCTTTCACATGCTTTTGTTGTCATATTTACAGCTCAAACTGCTGTGTAGTGAAGCCTTTAGATGAACAAAAGTGGATTATGTAAGCGTAACATGGAGAGATGACAGGTTAGCTTACGTGAGCGTTGTGTTGGCCATGCACAGACAGCAAACACATGTAAGGCTACAGTAAATGTGTTGAATAGCAGTGATAGAAACGCTTTATGTGCAAAACCAGACTCCACAGGGGGCGTGTTTAACAAAGACCTCTGTAAAAAAAAAGAATATTCAGACATTTATTTAGATTTAAACTTTGCAAAATCAACAAAAAAACTTACCGCATAAAGCCTAGCAGGACATGGATTTGATGTTTTTACTACATTAAAGATTAGAAAGATATGGAAAAATATAGCAAATGTGATTAGATGAGCAATTTATGTTTAAAAGTAGGATTCTGTTCAGAGTGCATATTGTAAACTCACACATTTGAGAGTGGACTGAACTCTGAACAGGTAAACACAAGAATCATTTGAGAACATGTTTGTAGAGGTCTAACTACAGGGCTAGGGTCTTTTACACAGAATAAGACCCCACAGAGACACAGGGAGGGCATCTGACACACATCTGACATATTTCAGAACATGTTTGAGCGGTTTAAACTACAGGGTTACCAGCTTTTTAAAATAAAAAATACAGGATATTTTGCTGTATACAGTGGCCATTACCTCTGCGTATGTCACATCTGCTGCCTGTGTTCAACCAGATTTTTAGCAGCATCTTAAATATTGTTATGTTAAATATATTTTAGTGAAATGAGTGTAACCTGTAACCTGCAAAACTGACTTTTAGGAGCTTTCTCTCATCAAAAACATGAAGGCTGAAGAAGTTTTAGACGTCATCCATGCATGTTTTTAGTAATCTAGGGGTCACTCCCGGGCAGTATTTGAATGCTCCTAACGGCTAACAGTACGAGCCTGTACAAGGCTCCGCCCCACACGACAATTCTCCATAAATCTACAAAAACATGACACAAAACTGTACACAGCAACTTGACAAAACCTGATGTGATGTAGTAGTAGTGTGTAGTAGTTTTCATTAGCGGGATGCAGATGATTGTGTTGTGATAGTGCTCTGAAGGGGGAGTGACTTAGCACAGAGGGAAAACAGTTATTAATATGTTGCTTTCTGTAAATATACCATTTTGAAAACAATAAAAGGTAACATGGTGATCTAAATGTGTTATGTGTTAGCAGCTAATACCCCATAGAAGTAAAATACCCCCTGTTTGCAGTGCGCAGTCCTAGAATCCTTTAACCTTTAACCTTTAACCTGACAAACGAAGGTAAATAACTTCTAACCTCTTCTCTGACCTTTGTAATTACTTGTTGTCAGTGTTATCTGACCACACAAAAGCCTCTTATAGACGACCTCATACATGGCATCAGGAGCTTTCTGTGTTCTGAGCCCAGAGTGGAGTTCTCTTCACCGCCACTGAAGCGTGCAGCCATTTTAAACTTATATCCCTCTATATGTGACCCATAATGCACCAGGGGGGAGAGAGGAGGAGAGGACAGCACGAGGGGAGTAGGAAGGGAGAGAGAAGTGGAGAGGAAGAGAGAGGGAAGAGAGAGAGGGGATGAAGAGTAGTAAGAGGGAGGGAGAGAGGGGAGAGAGTGGAGGGAAGGGGAAGAGAAGGGAAACAAAAAGAGGGGAGGCGGGAGTGAGGTAGGGAGAAGGGAGAAGGAGGGAGAAAGCGGGAGAGAGGGTAGCGATGGAAGATTATATGAAGAGAGATAAAGTGATGGAGAAAGAGGGTAGAAGGGTAGAAGGAAGAGTGGAAGATATTTGGGGAAGGAGAGAGAAGAGCAATAGGTGAGCGTAAGGAGGGAGAGAAGAAAAGAGAGGGACTAGAGTGGAGAGGGAGACAAAGAAAAGAGAGAGAGAAAAAAAGAGGGGTAAGCAGAAGAGAGATAGACAGGTAGAGGTAGAGAGGTGGATGGGGCAGAGAAGGAAGAGCAAGAGTTGAGGAGAGTGAATTAAAGAAGGGGGGGGGGAAAGGAAGAGAGGGTACAGAGAAGTAAGAGAAACTAAGAGTAAGGAGGAAAGAGAGAAGGATGAGAGGATGGGGAGAGAGAGAGAGAGAGGGGAATAGGGAATAGGGAAGAGGAGGAAGGGAAAAAGAGGGGAGTAGGGACAGATGTAAGGACTGGGGAGGAGGAGGGAGAAAGAGGGAATAGAGTAGGGAGAGAGGGGAAAGAGAGGAGGGAAAGAGAGAGAAAAAGGTAAAGGGATGAGGAGAGTGAGAAAAAGAAAGGGAGAGAGAGGGTAAGAGGACAGGCGAGCGAGGGGACAGAGAGAGAAGAGGGTTGAGAGGAGGAGGAGGAAGAGGAGAAAGTGCTGGAGCAGGATAAGTCAATAAAAGAGTCTCACAGCTCAGCGACTCAAGACCTGAGGCTCAGCAAGGACCAAAGACCAGTTTAAAGCTCCCATAGTCTATCATTCTGTTTTTGTGTTCTTAGGCAAGACACTTCTCCCACCTCATCAAAAACCTGAAGAGGTTTTAGGTGCCATCCAAGCATGTTTGGGTAATCTAGCGTTCATACCACCTCTTTAATACCCCATAGAAGTAAAATACCCCCTCTTTAATATCCCATACAAGCAAAATACCCATCTTTCTCATTTTATAACCTCATTTTAATCTAAATCAATATCACAATTTCATTTTTTTATACTCAACTCAAATCCTGACGTCAAATATTGACCAAAACCTGAGCTCTGCGTCACTCATTGAAAAAAACTGTCAAAGCTTTATTCTCCAAACGAGTCCGTCAATACAGCAAAGAGGTGATTATGTCATGTACTGTCACGCTCTGCACATTCAGAAAAGCAACAAGACGTAGGACGTAGCAGGTCAGTTCCACATGAATTCTGAGATTGAGGCCATTCTAACATTCAGCCAATTGAAACACTTAGAGCAAATCACAGACTACAGCTTTTTAGGTGATGTAAACCTCCCAGATGCCCTCCCTGTGTCTCCATGGGGTCTTAACAGGCCCCTCAGATCACCAACACTCACACTAGGTAATATTGGTGAAGTGTGTTGCCTAAGGACACAATGACAGGTCTGAGAGGGAATCAGTCCTTGACAATACTTTTAGCGCTGTATCCCTGTTCAATCCGTAAAGAGTTTAGTTCTTTGCTCATTGATTCTGCAGAAATCCGTTTTTCTGTCCTCTGTGATATTTTTTCCTTTCTTTTTTCCTCGTAAGCAGCCATATTTGTTTTGATACTGATGGATCATGCATATTCCTGATTGGTTAATCCACCTGTCAATCATGCCCATCTGAACTCACCGGTGACCAGGCTCACATCTTCATTAAGTACTGGACAAGCGTATTCTGGATCCCATTGCACATCCAAAGTTACTCCTCACTTACCTTATGCTTTCAGACCATCTTAATTATTCACCACAATGAGTTTATAAGCACTTTTCACAACTTTCTGCTCTTTAGGGTGCGAGTGGCTCTGCTCATCCGTCTGTGTCATGTTTCATTTCATGTTTGTGTCACAATAGAATCTCCTTTGGCCATGTTTGACCTTTAACCTGCCACTGTTCAAACATCACACTCAGACTCGTGTCCTCCCTGTGTTACTGTGGCAGAGTGGTTAGCCTGTCCCCACCACTCAGTAAGGAGGTTTTCTTTTATAACTCTTCAAAGTCAAACACACAAATGTTCTTTCTGATCATTTCTGGTAATGACAAGGTCCATTCTCCCGCTGTATTTATCCAAATACACCACAAAGTCTGGTAGGGCATCTGACACACCACAACATCTGCACATTAACTAGAGACATTTGACCTGCCCCTGTCTCACACTAGTGCAAATCATTGGAAACCTGATTGTGAAAATACATATTTCCAACCAACTAAATGATTACAAAACCTTACTTAAAGGACCGTGCCTGACTTTTTCTCCATGTATTTGTGCAAAACTTGTCTTGCCCCAGTGCAGATGTATTGTATAAGCAGCTCTTGAAGTGAAAATAAGTCCACTGTGTCCTGTCTGCATCTAATTAGAAAGCAATTTACTGCCTGACAATCAGGAAGTGCACATTAGCATACTAACTATTGTTAGCGTCACTATGATGGCAAAACCCCACTCTGAAGGTGTTAAAAGCTCTTATAAACTCATCTCTGTGAATAATTAGGATGCTCAGTAGAAATCAGGTACAAAGACTTTAAATCTGTATTAAATGTTACATCTTTGTATATTTCCTTGTACATTGTCCATTTCATGCTCAGTGATACAAACACATACACATGTTGTGATGTTATATTATTGTCACTTGGAGCAGTCAAAGGTCCTTTAAACCCACAGGCTAAACTTCATATACTATAGTACTCTGCTGTACAAGCTACTATCCATCAGTACTGCACAGTCACTGATGGATGAAGACACTTCACCTTCAAATTCAGTTTTATGTAAACAAGAAATGTATTTTTACTGAAAATAAAACACTTATCATGAAATCTACATTCAATTAAAAAAAACTAAAAAAAAAAAACTAGTATTTAGCATTTTTTAAAGGTTATAATCGATTCACGTCCACACCACACTGGGCTGTTGGCAAAGTGCGACTTAACCTAAGCTCCAACAATGTGCACTAATAATACAGTAATGCACTAGATTTATACAACGCCTTTTACAACACCCAAAGACACTTTACGGTTCATTCTTCACTTGCTCCACACTCATACAAGGCAATGTGAGTGAAGTGTCTTGCCTAAGGACACAGCAACAGTTTGCACTAGAGCCACTGCTGTCCCCTATGGCACAGCGGTCTCCCATCCAAGTACCAACCAGGCCCATCTCTGCTTAGCCTCAGAGATCAGACAAGATCTGACATTAACAAGGTTGTTCTGCCAGTGGTAGTACAGTAGAATTAGAAATAGTAACTGTGGTTGTAGTAGTAGCATTCATAGTAGTTGTAGTAGTAATAGTAGTAACAGCAGTAGTAGCAGTGGCACCAGTAGCAGTAGTAGTAATAGTAGTTCTTACCTTTGGTGTTCTCGTCCTCGATCGGCTGCTTGAACAGAGTGATGTCTTTAAACGTGCAGAGAAACAGAACTACTTTGTCGTTCTCGTTTCTGATGGGAGCCACTTGCATGTAGAACCACACTGGACTTCCTGTAGAGAGGACACGGATTGGGCAGGGTCAGAGTCAACTCACTTTAAATGCTTTGGTCTAATCCTGTTCTAATCTGAGATATTTTAAAAACAGCATTATGATTCACTTTTGAATTGTTAAATGTGTGTTGGGTATCCCTCAAACTGCAATGAGCAAATAACAAATCAAAACAAAATACTATATCTTTGGAAGGGTGAAATATCCTCAAAATGCACCTATTAAGGAAGTTTAAACCTGTCAAATCCTCCAGATAAGGTAGTCCTGACCAAGACCAGAGACACTGAAGGATGGGTCAAATGCAGGTTTAACCCAGAGACACTGAAGGATGGGTCAAATAAGGACATATCATTGTATGTGGACAATAAAATCTACCTTAACCTTAAGGTGAACTACGTAACATTTCTGGTGGAGGGTCTGCCACCTGCTTGTCTCCATAGAGATGTTACAGCTTTGCCTAGAATGTTCCACAGTATGGCATTAAACTTAAATATAGAGACACCACCAGGCCAAGTTACAGGTCAGATCTGTGGACCCAGCTCACAGTAAGAATGCATGTTTTTCAAGATCTTTTAGGTCAATGCCATACTGTGGAACATTTCAGGTAAGGCAATAACATCTCCATGGAGAACAGTTACATAATGCAACTTTAAAAAAAACAGTGTAGGAACCAAACTCACGACCTTTTTGCTGAGAGGAGAGTGCAATCAAAGAACAGTTACTATAAGCATCTTTTGCCCTGATCCTATAAAACACAATGGTGTCTTTTACAACAGAAAGTCTCTCTGTGTAACTGTGTGTCTGTGTGCCAACAGCACAGCCCCATCAGCAGAAAACCCCACTCTAAAATAAGACCTTAAACGCACCACGCCCCCACAATGCACTGTAAAACGAATCTAACTAATCAATCCACCAACACTGCAAAAACACCAAGATCAATCCTGAAAAGTGCTGACGGCCCGCCAGACGCTACAAGAATGGACAATAAAATGGATAAAGAGAGAAGAGAAAGAGGGGAGAAAGAGAGAAGAGCGAAAAGGGAAGAGTGAAAATATGGAGAGGACAGAAAGAAAAGAAAAAGAGAGAGAAGGGTGGGTGAGAACGAGAGGGTGAGAGAGTGAAAGGAGAGAGAGAAGAGAAAGAGAAAAGCCAGAGAAAGGAGAGCAAGAGAAGGGTGACAAGAAAAAAAAAAAGATTCAGATTAAGAGAGAGAAAGGCAGAAGACAAGCTGAAAGAGGGCTTATTGTGAGAATGATAGAGAGGGCGATAGACAGAAAGGGAGGAGAAGGGGGTGAGAGAAGGAAGGGAGAGAAGAGAGGGGGAGACCGAGACAGAGGGAAGAAAGAGAGGAGAGAGGGGAAAGACACGGCTATCTCTAGCTTAAAGTCTTTTGAATTCAGATTATTAATCTTGATTTGAGTGTTGCTGACAAGTAAAATGATTTTTAGTTTAGTTTTATTTCATTTCTGACAGGTGATTGGCATTGTCTGTGTAGTAGTTTGAAAATTCACTTTTCTCAAATGTTATATAACTAAATGTGTTTTCTCAAGTATAATAAAATGAGCTCTTTTTATGATGATCATGTATAAATTATAAGATATTCACACCAATATATTGTCCAGTATGAGTGGAGCTGTCCATGGTGCTGAACTAAGACTTCTGTTAAGACTGTGTTTGTTTTTACTGTGTCCTGCAGTTTGAAACACTGGCAAAGACACAGAGCAATGACTCACGGTTCTTTCGGTACAGCAGGATCTCAAAGCAGTCGGACTCGTAGTTATCAAACGTCTCACGCACTTTGTCGATGGTCTTTTTATCTGTGAGCTCTCCGTACATGAAGCTGAGGAGAGAAAGAGACGGGTTAGAACAAAACAGATGCGAAATTGCAGTGTGGACAAAAAGAAAGTCACATATTTATTCACTTTTATGATAACAATGTAAACGTGATACTCAAATTACATTACACTGGATTACGTTGACTTTGCTGCCCCTGCTACAATGACCATCTCTCACATCACACTGACACATGGGCGACGTGAAGAAGTGCCTTGTCAAAGGACACAGAGACATAATGGACTGGTCAAAACTCATAAATCAGACCTTGGCGGATCCTGTAACCAATGAACGTCTCAAAGAGGGGGTATTTTACTTCTATGGGGTATATAAAGAGGGGGTATTTTTACTTCTATGGGGTATTAAAGAACACATAACATTTGCATTTTATTTTCCTGTGGGGTTGAAAATTAATTCAGAGGGGGTATTTTACTTCTATGTGGTATTTACTGTTTTAACCCTAACCCTAACCTCTCTCCCTTTGATCTCTCTGCTAAGTCACTCACCTTTCAGAGTGCTAGTACAATACAATCATCATGCATCCCGCTAAAGAAACTACTGCACATCACATCAGGTTTGTGAATTTGTAGACATGTTTTTGATGAGAACAACATTATTGCATGGGAGCAGTAAACTCTGTTATGGCTAATGAGCAGCCGAAACTGACAGGTATAAAAAAACAAACTAAAACTTGGTCTGAAAAAAATAATCTTTTAAAATAAATGATCAGAAGACCAGATGAACCTCATTGAAGCGTGAACACTGGGCTCAAACCGTAGACCTTTGGGTTGATGGGCGAATGCTGTAACTACTGAACGTCAGTTACAAAACAGATAATTTAGAGTTTTCCTACAGTTCAGCCCATTTTGGTTTAACATGATGAAAATGAGCAGTTTATACAATAATTTTTACGTTAAAGAGGGGGTATTATTGTCACGATCCACGTGGCTCCTGCTCTGTTTTGTTTCCTGCCTCCCCTCCCTGTCGGAGCCAGCCCTGGCCGGAGCGTCTTGCTCCTCCTACGCGCACCTGGGTCTCATCAGCGCAATCATCCCCACCTGCGGCTGTATAAGAGGACCAGGAGACTGACACTCGATGCCAGACCGTCCACATACCAACGTGACTACCTAGCTCCTTACTTTTTGTACTTTTTGCTCGCCACGTTTTGCTAATTCCAGTTTTGCTGTTACCAGATCCTGCTCCCTGGAATTTTCCTGCACCTGTGCTCCTGGCTCCGCTCCGACTCAGCTCCTGCTCTCTGGTACAGAGCTTCTCGTTAACTCTGCTCACCTTGTCTCCGGACCTCACCCTGCACTCGGCTCCTCGTCCCGGCTTTCCTCATCCTGCTCCTCGTCCTGCTCCTCGTCCTGCTCCTGCGCCTGCACTCCTCGTCCCCCGACCTCGGCTTCGCACTCAACTCTCCGTCCCGGCCTGCCCACACCATGCACCGCACCGCGCACCGCACCACCAGGTCCCCGCCACTTCAGCCCCTTTGTTGTCTTATTATTCACAAACTGTAAATAAACACTGTTAAACCTTCCCCGGGTACCGCATCATTTGGTCTAACCAGCCTGCATTACGACAATTATGCAAAATTGTTTTATAATGTTGTTCCCTCATCTACAACATGCCTGAAGAAGTTTTAGATGTCATCCATGCATGTTTGAATAATCTAGCGATCTCTCTTGGGCCATATACGAACCCTCCTTGGTTAGCGGCATATACAAAAACATGATACAAAACAATACACTACAACTTCACAAACCTGATGTGATGTGCAGTAGTTTCATTAGTGGGATGCACAATGATTGTGACGGTGCTCTGAATGGGGGGGTGACTTAGCGCTGAGAGCAAAGGGAGGGGACATGACAAAAATTATGTGAATGTCATGATTCCTGTGTTCCTGCTCCTTGTTTTGCCTCGTGTGTTGCACCTTCCCCTCCCTCACCTGCCTGAGTCTGGAGCTGGGCGGAGTTCCTGGCTCCTCCTGCGTGCACCTGGAATTCATCAGCGCAATCAACGCCACCTGCCGTGGATAAGAGGAGCCAGGACCAGACACTCAGTACCAGATCGTCCGCGTGTCAACGTGAATATCTTGCTAGACCTTGCTTATGTTTTTTGCTCGTTGTTACCTTGCTCATTGGATTTTTGTTACCCTTCAGATTTTGCTCCCTGGACCGTCCCAGCTCCCTCACTCCTGTCTCTGCTCCCGACCCTGCCCCCAGCTCTGGTTCTGTCCGCCTTGTCTTCGTCTTTGCACTCCACGTCACTGGACCCTGGCTCAAACTCTGCTCCCTGCTCCAGTATTGTCTGCATCGTCTTCCCCTCTGCACTCCACGTTCCGCTCCTGGACCCTGGCCTGCACCTCGCCCCCCACTCATCGCCAGATCTACTTTCATTGCTTGCACTATTTATCACTAAATGTATATAAACACTGTAAACCTTTCCCCGTGTTCTGCATCTTTTGGTCCCACTCATCTTATAAAATATGTTCATATGTTGTTCTCACTAAAAATGTGTTATGTTAATACCCATAGAAGTTTAATACCCCATAAAAGTAAAATACCCCCTCTTTAATAACTATTTTATTGTAATTATATATATATATATTAAAAAGAATAAATAAGTGAGCGCTGCAGAATATGAAAACAAAAATCAGTTTCCCCACATTTTGATGAATCCTGATTTTTGCCTCTTGTTCCTTTGCTTTGTTAAACACAGCCTTGTTTCACTGCAGACTCACATATATCACATATCACACAGTATATATACTTACACACACATTACGCCCTAGGCCCCATCTCAGAGTAATGTGTTTTTAATGGCACCATTTAAAGTGGAACTCATATAAAACTGTCTCTGAAACAGCCCCAGAATCCCACACTACAAAGAGATTTCAGTTTTGTTTAAGTTTTGGGAAAGTTGGTGACAAAAAAAAAAAAAGGTCATATATTTATTACATGTGGTAAAGTACAATTTACCTCTGAAAATATCCAGTCAGAATCTAAACAGCAGTTCTTGTTTTGGTCCTGATTTAACCCTAGTTTAGTCCTGGTTTATAACTGGTTTAGTCCTGTTTAGCTGTGGTTTATCTCTGATTTAGTCCTGATTTAGCCCTGGTTTAATCCTGTTTTAGCCTGGTTTAGCCCTGGTTTAGTCCTGGTTTAGTTCTGGTTTAGCCCTGCTTTAACCCTGATTTAGTCCTTATTTAGTCCTGGTTTAGCCCTGATTTAGTCCTGATTTAGTCCTGATTTAGTCCTGATTTAGCCCTGATTTACTCCTGATTTAGTCCTGATTTAGTCTCGGTTTAGTCTTGGTTCAGACCTGGTTTAGCCCTGGTTTAGTCCTGGTTTAGCTCTGGTTTAGTCCTGGTTTAGGCCTGGTGAAGTCTTGGTTTAGTCCTGGTTCAGACCTGGTTCAGATCTGGTTTAGCCCTGGTTTAGTCCTGGTTTAGTCCTGGTTTAGTCCTGATTTAGTCCTGGTTTAGTCCTTGTTTAGCCCTGGTGTAGTCTTGGTTTAGTCCTAGTTTAGTCCTTGTTTAGCCCTGGTGTAGTCTTGGTTTAGTCCTAGTTTAGTCCTTGTTTAGCCCTGGTGTAGTCTTGGTTTAGTCCTGGTTTAGTCCTGGTTTAGCTCTGGTTCAGCCCAGTCAGTTGGTTTTACAGTATGTTGCAGTTGAGTATTTTACCTGCAGGTGGAGCTCTTCTGCATGACCTCTGCCCTGTGGAACCCAGACAGTTTACAGAATCCATCGTTGCTATAGACGACGGGCCACTCCACAATCTGAGCGTTCCCCAGGAGGAAGCTCGTCTCTGGGAAAAACAACAGACACAACAGCTCAGAGAATGTTAAAGATGCACTGTGTAACTTCTGTTGGACAGTCTGTTTCTGCTGGCCTGGAATGTGACATTAACCCTTTCGATTCCCATGGAGACAAGCAGTGTTGGGAATAATGCTGTTTAAGTATAACGGTGTTAGTAACAGCATTACTTTTACCAGTAACGAGTAATCTAACTAATGTCTCTTTCCTCTGCTGTAACGCCGTCATAGTTACTGTCAGTGTAAAGAGGCTTCTTACTTTACTGTTAGTCTCAGCGGCCACAGATCAGACTCAGCTCTCATCTCATTCAGAGGAGTAAAGTTTTTTATTTCGTTTTGAGAAGTAAACAAGTAAACAAGACCAAAGCAAGGGATTAGAGACAGTGACTGGCTAAAAAGAGACTGAGTGTAAAGGTGACCGATCAGAAGATGGATGGATGCACATTATTATTTGGCGACTCTCTTGCGATGGGAGACTAAACAGACGACTACAGTGGGACTGACACGTGCGTCTGGAGTTTACAGATGGCTAAAAGGACGTCAGTGATGTGACAGTGGACACACCCCTCTGCTCACACTGTTGATCGTAAGTGCATCTGATCTATTATCTGTTCGGCGGTTCACCTCTGCTTTTACTCGAGTATCAGCGCCGTCATGTGGCGTGCACGTGTTTGTGATGTTCTGATCTGATATCTGTGAGTTTGGTAAATGCTGCTTGTCCACAGTCTGCTGTATAAAGTGGACAGTAGTTGGTTCTGTGTTATGACTGTAGAGTTGTGAGTCCGTGTTGGTGGTTTGAGCTCTGTGGGGGAGGATAGGCTCTGGATATATTTGGTGATTTGCAGGACAAATAAGGCTGAACATAACTTTTACTTGTAAAAACAGCTGAGGTGTATTTTTGTCACTTTATCTGATAATTTGTTACCTTCTTCACCCAGTAACACAATTACTTTGGGAGAAAAGTAATGGTAAACTATAACTAATTACTTTTTTTGACGTATTTTGCCTAACAGTGGAGACAAGCAGATGAAATGTCCAGGTCTGTGGAAAGATGAGCCCACCCACAGTATAAATGCATGTTTTTCAAGCTATTTTGAGTAATAAAATCACCTGTCATAGAATAAATGCCAGATAGTTAGGTTTAATGCCGTACTATGGAACATTCTAGGCAAAACAAAAACATCTATATGGAGATGTAATTGAACTTGGGAATGAGATAGGTGCAAAATGTATTTTCTGAGCAGGACAATCCAGGATCAGTCAAACATGTATGGATCTCTCAAAATACAAAACTTAATTGGCCAATGATGAACGAAAACCAGTTAAAATCTCATTTAAGTCCTATGTCTCCTTTAAATGAGAAAGTCCAGTGTTTTGAGCAGTGATGTTCAGAGGATGAAGGAGATCAAAAGTGTATTTACCCAAAGCAGTGATCAGAGTCAGAGGCACTCTGACACACAGACACAGACAGACTATATTTATACTTACACAGACTGGAAGTGGGATCAATGCAGCTTTATGGGAGTCATTAAAGGAGCACTGACAGACATTAGTGAGGCCAGATCAAACTGCAGGGGGCTAAAGTCACTAATGTGATTTATTTTCTAAATACACTATAGCTGTATGGTATCTGTGTAATCCCTCAATCATCCAAGTCTGATCCATAGTAAAAGAAAATATGTCAAGTGGACAAAATGTTGCAGTTCCGTTGCTCACCCAGGCCGCTTCTTCAGTTCTGGTCAGATTCCTAGTGGACACTGCCTTATATCTATCTGAAGGGAGGAGCTAACGACACTGAAACTCAAAACACCTATTGTACAGTTTCTGTTTGTCGGTCTATTGAGCTACACTAATTTTGCACTGTGTCTGAGTTATACTTATTTTAGTCATTCAAGCCTCAAATGAGTCATTTCACATCTATTAGCATCCTGGCTAGCCATATTTCTTTTCTCTGGTTAAGATCTGTACCTCACTATCTTCAAAGAAGTGGTAAGTGGCTTTGAGATGGAGATGTACGGTGGACTGGGGTCCAGAGGAGCTCTCTTGACGGTGTTGGTACATTCTCTTATGAAGTGGCTGTTTAGTTTCTCCAGTGTGACATTCACTGAATGCATAAACCACATTACTGTATTTTCCGGACTATATGTCGCTTCGGAGTATAAGTCGCACCAGAGAAAAAAATGCATATATAAGTCGCACTGAACTATAAGTCGCAGTTTTGGGGGAAATTTATTTTACAAAATCCAAGACCAAGAGCAGACATTTTATCTTTAAAGGCAAGTTCTGGCTCATATCACATCTACACAGAAAACTGAGCATGAACGCATGGAAAATATACAAACCACTTTGGCCTGCTACCAAAAAATATAAAAAACTTTATATTTTACTTTTCAATTGTTTCTTAAATAGTGTTCTGTCAGGTAAGATTTTGCATGAGCTGAACTGGAAAACAGGAAGTAGACTTATGATAAACTAAACATTTACAATGTTGTTCCAAATGAAAAATGATCACTTTTATGGTCTTATAAATGTAGGGGAAATAAATAAAGGGAAATTAAATATGAAATGCATAAAAGAAGTCAAGTAAATTTTCATACAGGTATTACAAATACAGGTATTTGGTCAAATACACCAGCGCCATCTATGTACAATCAACAAACAAGTGAAAACGTACACGTGTAGACAGTGTATGAGTATGGTCTGGTATGTTAATAGTTAATCAGATAACTAAAGCATAAAAACTAGCTAACAAGTTTACTCTGGATCTCACTCCAAATCACTAAATCCACTGAATTCTTCATCCTCTGTGTCGCTCCTGAACAACTCCACCAACTCCAGAAGTAGATGAAGTGCTGACTGTCATACTGGTACAAGTCTGGAGTTCCCTCACGCAGTTGTCAGTGTGACAGTAACAAAGATGTGAAATTATGTATTTTAATCATTTCACATATAAGTATGATCTGAGTGTAAGTCGCACCTCCGACAAACTATGAAAAAAGTGTGACTTAGTCTGGAAAATACAGTATTTTGTTTGTGGCTCGGGGTTTTGTCCTTTCGGTGAACTGTTTCTTAAAGTGTTTGAAGGTTTGAAACAGACCGGAATCTCAAACTGTCTGAAAATTCTCTGAAGTTTTTCAGTGTGACATAGTTCTGTGTGAGGAATAGTTACACCTTCCTTCTATGTTCAGATTCCCTGTTGTCCTGTTTTTTAGCTCTCTCAGTTCTATCGAAGGAGCATTTCAGATATCCACAAGCAGAGAGGGCTTTCTCCATGTGTTGTTCCTCCTTCACTTTTCCCTCTGTGTTTGTGGGACCACTAGAGCTCTGTGTTTGTATAGCTGTATAAAAGAGGAAGCAGTAATACTAGTAGTAGTATCAAGTTCTAGGGTTGTCAAAAGTATCAAACATCCTAATCAATCTAATCAATACGAAAACTAGAATCAAAATTAGAAATTTGAACAAGTATCGATATTAAAAAAGCCCTATTCACAGGCCAGAAATGAACCTTTCCTGAATAGCTTTAGAATGATCTTGAGCTGTTTCAGAGCAAGTATAAGACACATAGACTAGTTTACGTCCATGGACCACTGTGGAACCTACCTGGACACTGAGGGATTACACAGATATAAGGCCATATGGGAACAGAAAACAAAGTACTACCATTTAATGTTGAAATCACATCCTATTGTCTAAAAGTGTTTTTATTATCACTGTGGCATCAGAATCAGTATTGAGTATCGAGTCTATTCCTTAGTATCGAAGTCAAGTTGCATCTTTAAAAAAAACAACAATATATTTACAGTTTTGTCGTTAATTTTACAGTTCAATTCATTCATTTTTGTGCAAAAAAAATGAACCAAGTAATTTACAGACACATTTCAGGACATTTCTGATTAAAAAAAAAAAATTTAATTTGAAAGAAATATATATATTCTTTTGCCAATTTGGCCCACACAGCAGTTAGACGAAGCAGCAGTAGTGCTATAATGACTTGGAAATCCATCATCTACTCTATAAAAATACTATAAATTGGCAGAAGTGGTTGAACTCAATCGAAGTCTAACCATTAAATGAACATGGCAGCAAAGCATTGTGGGATACACAGTTTACGGGGGTCAGACTGTGAAAGGAAACAGCCGATTCAGACGATTATCTAATGACCATCTCTCCTCTGAGCAAATCTACACTGGATCCAAGCGCTGACACAGACCCAGGCAGTTTCCTCCTTTCCCCTTTCATCTCAGACCAATTACTGCCACGTTCGAGCCAAAATGGCCGCCCATGGGTAAAGCAAGGGTTAGGTGGACAAGAGGAGAGACGAGGGAGAGGTTTTTCAAAGAAAGGAGCAGCTCAAATTCAATATTTCTGTGGTTAGGACAATAGCAGGTTTTATTTCTTTTGTTTTAAGAATGCTATACCCACAGGATGAGGACTAAACCAGGTCTAAACAAGGGCTAAACATAGTCTAAATTAGGGATAAACCAGGAATTAAACCAGGATTATAACTCGGTCTAACCCAGGACTAAATAAAGACACAGAGAGAACATGCACACTCCACTCAGAGAGATCAAGAGTCAAACCCACAACCTCCTGGTCAGAGGGAGGAAACAGAATAACCACTCTGCCACAGACTTGCAGTGTATTTACAGTTGAATTAAACGATGACTCAGCAGGTTTTCAAGTGTAAATATGACTCAGCACAAATGTAAATGAGAGAACGCCACAAGAGAAGAACGCTAATTAAGAGACAATAATGAAACATTCTTTAATAGAACCGGGACTGAACCAGGACCAAATCAGGACTAAACCAAGAACCAGAACTAAACCAGGACTAAACCAAGAACCAGGACTAAACCAGGACTAAACCAAGAACCAGGACTAAACCAGGACTAAACCAAGAACCAGGACTAAACCAGGACTAAACCAAGAACCAGGACTAAACCAGGACTAAACCAAGAACCAGGACTAAACCAGGACTAAACCAAGAACCAGGACTAAACCAAGAACCAGGACTAAACCAAGAACCAGGACTAAACCAGGACTAAACTTGGACTAAACCGGGACTAAACCCAGATTAAACTAAGATTAAACCAGGACTAAACCAGGACCAAAATTAGTTAAAAATAGCACGGGCCCATGTTTGACTGTCACTGTAGCTCTAGACATTTGTGGACATTTTTACAGGGCAGTATCTTTGGTCCAATTAAAGCCAGATCCAGTCTGTCCTGAGGTCTGCCCCCTGGGTCCAGATCAGAGCCTTGGGCAAGTCTCAAATACACGTCCCCACTGTCACATGGAGAAAGAGCCTCGGTATATTCACTAATGTTTCACAAATAATTTCTATCAGTGACAAGATCCATTCTCCCGCTGTATTTATCCAACCACACCACAACATCTGCGAGGGCATCTGACACACCACAACACCTGCAGATTAACTAGAGGCACTGGAGGATACAGGAGGACGGGAGGGCATCTGACACACAGGGATACAGGAGGACGGGAGGGCATCTGACACACAGGGATACAGGTGGGAGGGCGTATAAATTCAGAACTGAAGCACTGGTCTTGAAACTCAAATGTATAAATATTAACTAAAAAACAGTTTAATTAAATAAGATGTGAAAGACGCTTAAATGTCCAGAAGAAGCAGCAGCACAAAATTGCCTGTGACAGTAAAGTTATTTGAGAGGGACTTGTTTAACAGCACAAATTAGCTCAGCTGCTGTACTTCAGCTAAATCAGTTTATTTTCAGTATTTGTTTTTTTTTTTTTTTTTTTTTTTAAATAGACTTTAATCTGAGTCGCTGCTCAGATTAAAGCCTAACGTGAGCTAGAGAGCTTCAGACAGAGTAGTGCCTACAGTTAGCATCACACTCCCAGGGACTGTTGATGATATCAGTTGCAAAGTATCAATTGAGGTTTGAGTATCAAATGAGTATAATTACCGACAAAACTGGAGAAATATATCTTTTAATTTAATTTACAACATTATGTGTCATTTTCATTGTTGGCAGCTCCTTGTGTTGCATGGTTATTGTAAACTATAAACTAGGTATTTAAATTGTGCATGTCTTCAAAATAACATTCACAATATTAACTATATATTTATAATGTGCCCACCCTGAGCGCTCGTGATGATCGCAGGAAACAATTCGTCCTGGTTTTGACTTTATCACGTATTTGGCTAATGGGTGACAACTAGATGTGGACTGGATAAACCAAGTCTAAACCCCAAGTGACTTAAAACACAGGGGACCGCAGACACTTGAGCTCGTATAACTGATAATATATTAGCTGTCCTGAACCAGATTTAACTCAGAAAATGTAATTGCTTCTATTAACATAATTAGGCCTAACCACCCGATAATAGCGCGTAAAATAACGCGCAGCGCACGACTCAGCCCCGTTATTGACGAACATGCAAGAGGTAAAATCACATCAGAAATAGTCCTTTTAATGTAAAGATGAAATTACTATTGAAAAGAATCCAATCAATTAATTATAAAAAGATGATTTAGCCTATAGCCTTGTCATTTTGTTTATGCAGCACTGTGGTTGTTTTTGAATGTGCTTTATAAATACACTTGACTTTATTATTATTGACCACAGAAATGTGCAGAAACAACTGGGCGAATGATCTAAAGGTTAAATCATTCTAATTGACTGCAGGGTTGCAAGTTTCTCAGAAGATTCAATTAGTAAATCGTTACAAGTTCGACCGATAAGTTGTTCAGTTATATCCACGGTGTTACATGTTATAACGGACTGATCACAAACTTTTCCATGGCCTTCAGAACCAAACCTGTTGTAGTCTTCACTGATGAAGGCTTTTTATCCAAGGCAAGGTTTTAGTCCAAGAAAAACAGCAAATATTAAATTGTTTCCAAAATTGCCAAAAAAAAAAAAAAAATAACCCGGTAGATCCGCGTAAAACCTCGTGCGTAAAACCACATTTCGGACCGTAAATCCTCGTTACATCCGCTGGTTTCTCGTTTCCAAACAAACTCACCGCTGGATCTCCTCACGATGTTCTCCAGGAAGGTGTTCTGCGGCGCCACCAGCCCGCGTTTCCCGCCGGGCATCGTGCTTCTGAGGCCGGCTGCTGAGGCTGAGGCTGCTCGGTGTGCACCCAGAGCGCATGGTACCGCGAGCTCCAGCGGCTGCACGCGACGCACTGACGGAGAGGCGCGAGAGCAGAGGAAAGAGGTGTGTGTGTGAGAGAGAGGGCAGAGAGAGGAGAGAGAAAGAGAGAGAGAGGGCGAGAGAGAGGGGGAGAGAGAGAGAGAGAGAGGGAGGGAGAGGGGAGAGGGGAGAGAGGAGAGAGAGAGAGGAGAGAGAGGGGGGGGAGAGAAAGAGAGAGAGGGGGGGGAGAGGAGGAGAGGAGGGAGAGAGAGAGAGAGAGAGAGAGGGGGAGAGAGAGAGGAGAGAGAGAGAGAGGGGGAGGGAGGGCGGAGTGAGAGAGAGAGGAGAGAGGGGGGGAGAGAGAGAGAGGGAGAGAGAGAGGGGGGGGGGGGGGGGGAGAGAGAGAGAGAGAGAGAGAGAGAGAGAGAGGAGAGAGAGAGACAGAAAGAGATGGGGGGAGAGAGGAAAGAGAGAGAGACAAAGAGATGGATGGGGGGAGAGAGAGGGGGGAGAGGTGGGAAGTGAGAGAGAGAAAGAGATATAGAGAGAGAGACATAGAGGGAGAGACAGAGAGAGGATTTCTTGTTTAGGATGAAGCTAAAGGAGGACTAAACCAGATCTAAACCAACACTTTAGTCTGAACAAAGTCATGAACCTTTACTTAGGTCGAAGAAAGAAAAAAACAATACATAAATAAAGTATATATGCTAAATGATTAGGCATTAGGTTGTGTCACCAGATCTGCTATTTCAAATAATGTTGTCTCCCCCTTAAGAAAACATGCTTCCAGCCAAGCTGCTTTCTCAGTTCAAGCTCAGTTCTGGAGCACTTCACCGTCTCATGTTCACAGCCCTGCTGTACACGGAACTTTACACACTCAGATCATGGTTACTTCAGAATCAAGTCTGTGACCATAATTAATCATGTGATTTCCTTGTGTTGCTGTTGTGCTGTTGTTGTGTTGCTGTTGTGTTGCTGTTGCGCTGCTGTTGTGCTGCTGTTGTGTTGCTGTTGTGCTGTTGTGTTGCTGTTGTGCTGCTGTTGTGCTGTTGTTGTGCTGCTGTTGTGCTGTTGTTGTGTTGCTGTTGTGTTGCTGTTGCGCTGCTGTTGTGCTGCTGTTGTGTTGCTGTTGTGCTGCTGTTGTGCTGTTGTTGTGTTGCTGTTGTGCTGTTGTGTTGCTGTTGTGCTGCTGTTGTGCTGTTGTTGTGTTGCTGTTGCGCTGCTGTTGTGTTGCTATTGTATTGCTGTTGTGTTGCTGATGTGTTGCTGATGTGCTGTTGTTGTGTTGCTGTTGTGCTGTTGTGTTGCTGTTGTGCTGCTGTTGTGCTGTTGTTGTGTTGCTGTTGCGCTGCTGTTGTGTTGCTATTGTATTGCTGTTGTGTTGCTGATGTGTTGCTGATGTGCTGTTGTTGTGCTGTTGTTGTGTTGCTGCTGTGCTGTTGTTTTGTTGCTGTTGTGTTGCTGTTGTGTTGCTGTTGTGTTGCTGATGTGCTGCTGTTGTGCTGCTGTTGTGTTGCTGTTGTGTTGCTGTTGTGCTGTTGTTTTGTTGCTGTTGTGTTGCTATTGTGTTGTTGTGTTGTGTTGCTGATGTGCTGCTGTTGTGCTGCTGTTGTGTTGCTGTTGTGTTGCTGTTGTGCTGTTGTTGTGTTGTTGTTGTGTTGCTGTTGTGCTGTTGTTGTGTTGCTGTTGTGTTGCTGTTGTGCTGTTGTTGTTGTGCTGTTGTTGTGTTGCTGTTGTGCTGTGTTGTGTTGCTGTTGTGTGCTGTTGTGTTGCTGTTGTGCTGTTGTTGTGTTGTGTTGTTGTGTTGCTGTTGTGTTGCTGTTGTGTTGTGTTGCTGTTGTGTTGCTGTGTGTTGCTGTTGTGTTGTGTGTTGTTGTGTGCTGTTGTGCTGTTGTGCTGTTGTGTTGCTGTTGTGCTGTTGTGTTGCTGTTGTGCTGTTGTGTTGCTGTTGTGTTGCTGTTGTGCTGTTGTTGTTGTGCTGTTGTTGTGTTGCTGTTGTGCTGTTGTGTGTGTTGCTGTTGTGTTGCTGTTGTGCTGTGTTGTGTTGTGTTGCTGTTGTTGTGCTGCTGTTGTGTTGCTGTTGTGCTGTTGTTGCGTTGCTGTTGTGTTGCTGTTGAGCTGTTGTTGTGTTTGTTGGTGGACATAGACATAATTCAAATAAAATTATACCTTTGACGTGGGAAAAAGCTCTCACTGCTCACAATAATCTGAAAGGAATTATTACAGACACAGATTGGGAGCCTCTGTTTAGCAACGTCCTGCAGGGCAAATGCAGCACAGACGTTTACCAACACTAACAGTTCTTTTAATAAAAAAAAAAAAGTCATGGATTTGTGTTAAGTCCTGGCTGTGTACTTCTGGTTTGCTGTCCTTAATTCAGCAGTTTTCATTACACTTCCTTCTAGGACTGTAGTCGACTAAAGAAATTCTTGTTGGACTAAAGACATGTGCTGCTGATCAACTGGTCGACTGAAAAGGGGCGTGGCAAAGCTCTCAAAACTATATATGCATCTCTGTGTATCTGACCCAAACTGCACTGACAGGACAACACCTGCAGAGGGAGTTCATGCAAAAACTACTGTTTATGCACAACCAGATCTAGGACACAATGTATTTATATAAAGATAGATTCAACTTGTGGAATCATGAATTTAATCTGCCTTTTTACATATAAACTAAAGGCCTACCACTTTCTAGCATATCTAATCTAACACCATCTGGTAAAAGTACAGTGTCATTTGGGGCTGTTTCTGTGGTGTATTATTTTGCGTCTATGGTAAATGTCACTGTTTATCTGCCCCTGCGATCTTCCCCAGGAGACCCCTCTGACTCAGGTCTAATGGCACCCAAGGGTGTCACACCCAAAGGGACCTATCTGAATTATTCACAAACATTCACTGGTCTTTACACTATAAGACTGTATAAGAGCTGGTTTAATCCTGCTATAGACCTCATTTTGATCTGGTTTAGACCTGGTTCCTGGTTTAGACTTGGTTTAGACCTGGTTATTGGTTTAGACTTGGTTTAGACCTGGTTATTGGTTGAGACTTGGTGTTGACCTGCTCGCTGGTTTAGGCCTGGTTTAGACCTTGTTCCTCATTTAGATCTGGTTCAGATCTGGTTCAGATCTGGTTTAGTCCTGATTTTGTCCTGGTTTAGCAACACAACCCTTTTAGACCTGGGTGGGATCTGTTTCCTGCTTTGGATGTGAATTGGTTCTGGTTTAGTCCTAGTTTAAACCTGGTTTAGTACAGGTTCAGTCCTCGCTCGTGGTTTTGTCTAGGTTTAGACCTTGTTTAGGACTGGTTTAGACTTGGTTCCTGGTTTAGATCTGGTTTAATCCTGGTTTAGTCCTGTTTTACTTATGGTATTTAAATCATCACTGTTTGCACAGTTTTTATTACAAAAACATGATCAGACAATGCACCATAAGGTTCTCTTTCATTTTGGAGGTACTTTCATAACATAATCATTTATAATTATTAAACTTCATCATAACCTCATACCTATAATAGGCCAATAATTAACAGTAACACATAACATATTTATATCACTGTGTTTCCTTTTATTGTTTTGAAAATTCTATATGCACCCAAAACAACGTTTTAACATATTTCATAAGTTTCACTTTCATTTTTGACACTCCCCACACTAAGTCAGTCCCCCTTCAGAGGGTCACACAACCAACGCACTTGAAAAGA
This sequence comes from Periophthalmus modestus, assembly GCA_019594935.1. Lineage (NCBI taxonomy): Eukaryota > Metazoa > Chordata > Actinopteri > Gobiiformes > Gobiidae > Periophthalmus > Periophthalmus modestus. The sequence goes on along the minus strand of JAIEZT010000068.1, from coordinate 25,366,707 downwards.
GGTCTTCTTAAAAGCCACTTCTTCCACCTCAAACAGCTGTGCTAAACTACAGAAGACTTTATAGACAAGTCAGCAGAGAGATGAGGTAGTTCAGCTCAGTGCCATAACACAGAGACGTTCCTGTCTCGCTTCAGTGAGCAAGTTTGAATGTTGTGATGTCAACATAAATCGAGCCAGTTCCTGTTCATATCAATGGGTGTGGTTCATTACAGTGAAGACTAACACTTCTTCTCTCAGAAGGACTCCAGACTGGACGGATCAAGGTATGATTTTATTGTTATATTTTTAGATAATATGTTAGCAGTTCACAAAAACATTAAAAAGTAGAAAACCTAATGCAAAATGGAAAACAATGAAGCAGGAAAAGCAGAAATAGGCAAAAAGCTATTTTAAATAGACACTAAACATGCTCTAAGTGCAGGCACCAGCTGTAAGTGTAACATTTGCAGACAGCACATCACAGGACATCACCCTCTACAGGCTTATCTTAACTTACTGTAAAGTTAAACTGTGACATTTTTATTGTTAAGTGATGGAAAACGCAACATAACAGTACTTTTACTTCAGTGCATGGTAAAAGAGGTCAGGTCTGTTGAATTTTCTGCTGAGTGTTCCATGTTTATTCAAAGCCTGGTTACCAGAATGCTACTGGAGTGTCTTTGCAGTTTCAAAAGTAGGTTTCACCCAGGTGGTCTTCTGGTCGAGGATCAGGTTTCATTTAAAACATCACGACTGATGTTCTGTTTTATATTTATATTCAAAATAGTTTTAAGTCAAATCTGTAGCCTGGCAAATCCAGACTGATGTGTCTCTGTATATTTTGTACAGAGATATATCAGTCTGGTCACCATCATTTATAAATAAATCAAATTTCTCTCCCCTCAGAGGAACAGTTTAGTGCTTTGCTCACTGATTCTGCAGAAATCTGCCATGTTTTTCAGTCCCCTGTGATATTTTTTTTCCTTAATTGTTTCCCGGCTCATGCTTGTTCCTGATTGGCTAATCCACCTGTCAGTCAGGGCAATCTGAAAATGCCCAGATCCACTGGTGACCAGACTCACATCTTTGTAAAGTATTGTGTGTGTGTGTGTGTGTGTGTGTGTGCACGCGTGTGGTGTGTGTGTGTGTGTGTGTGTGTGTGTGCGCGCTGTGTGTGCTTGTGTGTGTGTGTGTTGTGTGTGTGTGTGTGTGTGTGTGTGCGTGTGTGCGTGTGTGTGTGTGTGCTTGTGTGTGTGTGTGTGTGTGTGTGCGCGCGCGTCCTTGTGTGTATGCACACAGCGAGGGTGAATCATTCTGTCACTGAAAGTTTCAGTGACTGCTCACCCTCGCTGTGTGAAGGAGAGGTTCCGCAGGTCTTTCCTTCCTGTTGCTATCAGACTATACAATGAACACTGTTAACTCTGAACATGTGTCATTCAGCCATATTTAACCAAACCCATGTGCAATACTCAAGTCACTTTATCACTTTCACTTTGTATAGCTATATGTATATATATGTGTATATTAGAGTTTTATTTTTGAGTCTATTTCTTAAATTATTTCTAACTATTTATCTATTACCCTGTTTCTTCTGTTCTCTATGTGTGCCTGTTCTCTATGTGTGCGGTGCAATGCTGGAATTTCCCCACTGTGGGACTAATAAAGGCTTATCTTATCTTATCTTATGTGTGTGTGTGTGTGTGTGTGTGTGTGTGTGTGTGTGTGTGTGTGTGTGTGTGTGTGTGTGTGTGTGTGTGTGTGTGTGTGTGTGTGTGTGTGTGTGTGTGTGTGTGTGTTTGAAGATGGACAGAAGCAGATGAGTGACACAGTTTCATAGTTGTGGATTTACAATGATTATACAATAACAGGAGGTTTACCTGAGGAGATGCACCTCAAACTTAAAGTGTCTGTGACAGAATGAACTACACATTTTACTGAGACACAATTAAGATTATTATATTTATTTAAAAAAAAAAAAGATTAAAAAACAATCTCAGTTTGGCATTTTTTTTAGGTTTCAAATCATGACATCATCCATAACTTTTAACTTATGTACAGTAGGCTACAATAGGTACAATAGTAGGCACAAGGAAATTATAAATATAAGAAATTATGTCTAAAGTAAATGTGTTTCATGTGTGTAAATTGCTGCCAAACTTTTGGACAGAACTCTCCCTGGTGGGATGTCATCAGTGTGGAATTCTCAAAAACAGAACTCTGATTTCCTCTAATGTTCAACTTTTTTTTTTTTTTTTTTTTTTTAAACTTTTTTTTCACATTACTTCATGATTGGATTAAAATTTATATTTACAGCAGGTATTATCCCACCAAATAAAGTCAAAATTACAGAATCACCATACGAACTTTAAAAAGCACAGTAGCCTAACTTTTTTCCAACTCACTAAAATACACATTGCAAGTATTTATGGGTTTTAACCTACGGCGATGAAGCAATTAAAATCAAACTAGACTAGACTAGAGTGCAATGACAAAAGCTTTTGACAGTGGACGTCTGAGATCAGTGAGCTGCAGGACAGAACGTCACAAGAACTCCTTCTTCCTGACTGCCATAAGACTGTACAACAAGGAGGTTTATGGCAGATGAAGATTTGAAGAGACCTGTAATCTGAATTTCCCCTTGGGGATAAATAAAGTCTTTTTATTTTGATTTGGCACACAAATAAAGCAGCAGATTACCTAATCACCTGTGGAGTTTGGAAACATCTGCTCATATGACCAGTTAAACCAGTGTCATCTTAAGTGAGGCACAAATCTGTATGTCTGAGGTGTTAAAGGGTCTATGACAAGTTACTGTCCTTTTTCACTGAAACATCGTCAGCATCTTTACTTTACATCCTTACTTCATTACTTTTCTTGCCTAGTTTTGTCTAAGTTTTAAATTTAACTTTATAACTTGACTTCCTGGTTGGACACAGGCAACAGATGTGACACATGTAACTCCAGGATTCTGTTTTAGGACTCTGCATTACTTTCTGTATTTTCTTTCTACAAACTGACACTTACCTGATATAAAACTATGACTTGGTTTGTGTCTTGGGTGAGTGTACAAGGGCGAGTGCTTTACAGTATTAATAGGACATTCGGCAGATTGAAGCTCTGGGGCCTAATAAACTGTTACAAATGACAAATAAGACATTAAAAAATAGACTTTGACTGAATATATACAAACCAGGTTAGTGGAATGCTACTTGATTGAGACGGGGAAGAGTCCTGTTGTAGACCTGGTTTAGATCTGGTGAATCTTTCCTTTGGACTTGGACTCGGCATCTAGTCTGTGTAGCTTTGCCTCAGTTTAAAAAACAGACTTTTTATCAGACACTCACTGGTTTCACTTTCTGTTTCTAGAATGAGCCAGTCTTCTCTGTTCATATCAAAGTGTTTTCATTATGTCAAAAATGTTTAGCCTGATCATTTCTATGTTACTAGACTCTGCCACTTTTTGGCATTGCAACTAAATTATAACCTCTTCCTCTTAACCAGAAAGTTGTAATGTGCATTCACAGTTTTTTGATAAAAAAAAAAAAATTAAAACAAATCAAATTTGCTCCACAAAATTACCATATTAATCTTGTAGCTTGTTCAACAGACACCAACTGTACCAGTGTGTTTAAATAAAGCACTCCTTAAGTCAGTACGTCATTTATTTATTTTCTTTTTCTCAAGTGATAAAAAGTGATAAAAAGTGGACTTACAGAGATAGTGCTGTGGGTGTTGTTAAATAGACACTGCCTGCTAACTCCTGTTTCCTTTTTTTCAGACACACTTGGGGCGACTGACAAGAAGGACCAAGGTAACACAATGATTTATTTTTTAATTAAGACAGTTTGTTTATTAAGACATTTTTCATATGGCAAAATACAAATAGAATGTGGCATGAAATTATTGGTAAACATGGCACCAAAATGTCATTTTCTAGCTGCAAACACATTTCTGTACATAGGACATCACTGTCATTAGGGTCCCTCAAACGTGGCTCAGGATACCAGTGGAACCTGGTTTGCAACAGACAGTTTTTTACAAACACTCACTGGTATAAAGGAAACTAGCATTTAGTTCAACTGGTGTGCATTTGTGTATGCACAACACACTTTCTCTTTCATTATGATGGTCATGTCCAGAACTATTTCTGATAACAAGGTATTTTCATATAATCTTTTATTTCTAGACCCTTTTTATACGACAACAAACATCTGCATAATAATCATTTAACAGGTTCAGTTCTCACGTAGACCAAGTTCTGTTGTTTTGTTTTGTCATGGGTTCATTAGATTCACAAATTTGGCATAATAATATTGTGGTTTGAATGCCACAACTTTTTAATACTATAGTAAGATAAATAAATACACCGTTTTTGTGTGTTTTGTGATATTAGCCACAAGCCTGGTCAAATCTGCTATAGAATTCTGAGCTGTCCTCCAGTGATACAGAAAGGGCAGATCTGAATGCTGTGATGTCAAAACCAGTGCTGGGCAGTAACTAGTTACAAAGTAAGGGATTACTGTAATCAGATTACTTTTTTTTAGTAATGCAGTAATGCAACTAGTTACAATTGAAAACTGAGATTACAGTTACTTGTTCTAAAAATGTGTGTAATCCATAGATCTGTGTCATAAAACAGCTGTAGTAAAACAAAACAAATATTAGTTTATGGAGGAGTGAAATCAGGTTCCATAACACAAGAGTGTGAAGAATGTATGCTTTTTATAAGTTGGTTTCTGGGCTGTATGCTTCCTTTTATAAAGTAACTTATAGTAATCAATAAACAAATACATTTTGAAATAAAGTAATCAATCAGAGTAGTAATTAGATTACTTTTGGAAAGAGTAATCAGTAGTCAGTGTGAATAAATGCAGTGGCAGGGTCAAGGCAACTCAATGATTTATTTTTTCCATAATTATGTATGTTTTTTGTAACTGACAGAAAACATTAAAAACTCAAAACATTTGGAAGAAATTTGCTTAAAATAGTTGGTAATAATGGCACTCATATTGTTTATGTTGACAACATGAAATGATTTGAACATTTGTGATTCTTGCATCGCTCCTCCAGATATGATTTATTCACTGAAAATACTTATGTTATGTTTTGTCTCCCACTAACAGTCAGACTGTTACTTTGTTTGAGTAGTAGTTTCCCCAAACAACCTTTACTTTTGTGCAAGCAATTTTAATCAAACTTGAACAAATGAACACTAGACTGTGCTGTTCACTGTCAAAAATCAATTACCTTGCACTGTCTCTTGACAATTCAGTTTGTAGTGGTAAAACTAACAATTTAGACAACAATAACATTAAAAGTTATTGTTGAATTATTAATAATTCAGGATGGAGACAGTAACAAATATTTCAAATAAAGATAGCTCCTTGACGGAGCCCTGAAGCATCACAGACAAAGCCACAACAGGAGGTTCACACAAACAGTCAAAAATTAGCTTCAGTGACTTTGCCCAGCTCTAGAGTTAATATAAAAATTTGCAGTTCACTGAAACAACAGAACAAGTTAGATTGACAACAGAACAAGTTAGATAGTATTCTTTTAAAGTATGAGTCATTTCATTGTGTGTTGCTAAAAATTGATTAATTATAATAATGAATAATAAATGCTTACACTCAAAAGTATTATATATTATTCATTGTTAGATATATAGATAGATAACATAAATATCCGACCATCTGTACAGTCCGACCATTTTTGCGCAGTCCGACCATCTCTCCGCACAGTCCGACCATCTTCGTACAGTCCGACCACCTCTCTGTACAGTCCAACCACCTTCGCACAGTCCGACCATCTCTCCGTACAGTCCGACCATCTCTCCGCACAGTCCGACCATCTTCGAACAGTCCGACCACCGCTCTGTACAGTCCAACCACCTTCGCACAGTCCGACCATCTCTCCGTACAGTCCGACCATCTTTGTACAGTCCGACCATCTTGGTACAGTCCAAACATCATCATACAGTCCGACCATTTTCGTACAGTCCGACCATTTTCGTACAGTCCGACCATTTTCGTACAGTCCGACCATCTTCGTACAGTCCGACTATCTTCGTACAGTCCAACCATTTTCATACAGTCTGACCATCTTCATACAGTCCGAACATCTTTGTACAGCCCGACCATCTTCGTACAGTCCAACCATCTTTTCGTACAGTCCAACCATCTTCGTACAGTCCGACCATCTCTGTACAGCCCGACCATCTTTGTACAGTCCAACCATCTTCATACAGTCCAACCATCTCTTCGTACAGTCCAACCATCTTCATACAGTCCAACCATCTTCATACAGTCCAACCATCTCTTCGTACAGTGCAACCATCTCTTCGTACAGTCCAACCATCTCTTCATACAGTCCAACCATCTCTTCGTACAGTCCAACCATCTTCGTACAGTCCAACCATCTCTTCGTACAAGTCCGACCATCTTCGTACAGTCCGACCATCTTTGTACAACCCGACCATCTTCGTACAGTCCAACCATCTCTCCGTACAATCCAACCATCTTCGTACAGTCCAACCATATTTTTGTACAGTCCCACCATCTTTGTACAGTCTGACCATCTCTCCATGCAGTTCGACCATTGCTGCTACATCTAGGCACTGTGAACATCAACACTTCCCGTGGCTCTTTGAAAATAAAACCATGCACATTAACAAACTGCAGAATGGACCTTATTGTGAAAAGGTTTTTAAATTACATTATTGTTCCAAAGGGCGTTGAATTTGAATATTTATATGTGTAGTCATATTTCTACAAATGGACAGATTTCAACAAAAACAGTCTATAGTTTATTATTTTTATGAACACAGAAAATTTCACCCTAGAGATTTTTGTTTTCATTAAACACCCTTTGCCCTTCAAGTTTTAAAACTATTACTCTTGCTAAATGTTTTTTTTTTTTTCTGATGTCACCTGCAAACTGAATGTTTGACAGTCTCGTGGTCACAAGTGCAGGAGGTGAAGAAGAGCAGAGGGGAAAGGACGCAGTCTCGAGGTACCCCAGTGCTGTCAGAAGTCAAACATGGACTCTGAAGACTGGGTGGACGGTACTGAGGACACTAAAATTATGTTAAATGATAATCATATAACTCATTATAATTGTTTATCATTTCTTTTTCCAGTGGCTGAACAGTGGAAAGAAGAACTTCAGGCTGCTCTACGAAACAATGACCAGGCTCTAGCAGCTGGAAAGGCTCTGGACTATTTAGAAAAGCTAAACAATCTTCCTCTGACCATTGCGATCACTGGAGAGTCTGGCTCTGGTAAATCTTCTCTGGTGAATGCTCTGAGAGGAATAAAAAACAAAACAAAAGGCGCTGCACCTACAGGAGTAAAGGAGACCACAATGGAGCCAAAAGAGTACCCTCATCCCCAAAACCCGAAGATTAAAATATGGGATCTACCTGGGATCGGTACCACCAAGTTCACAGCTGACAAATACCTGGAGCACGTGGGGTTTGAGAAGTACGACTTCTTCATCATCGTCTCTAATGACCGCTTCAGAGAAAATGATGCAAAACTAGCTCAAGAAATTCAGAGAATGAATAAAAAGTTCTACTTTGCTCGATCCAAGATTGACCACAACATCCAAGATGAGAAAGACAGTGATCCAGACCTAAATGAGGAGGAGCTCCTTAAAATCATCAGGGATGACTGCACTAAAGGTAAGTGTGTGTGTGTGTTTGTTTGTTTGTTTGTTTGTTTGTTTGTTTGTTTGTTTGGGTCTACTCTACATGCTCATTCATGTTCTGTTTTATTATGATGCAGGACTTCAGGACCTCGGGATTAAGTCCCCAAAAGTCTTCCTGGTGTCCAGTCTCAGACTTCACCTGTACGATTTCAATCTGCTTTGGAAAACTTTAGAGAAAGAACTTCCTGAACACCAACGAGACGTGCTCCTTCTCGCTCTGCCAAACATTAGTCAGGAGGTCATTGAGCAGAAAAAAAATGCTTTAGGGAGCAGAATAAAATGGCTTACTTTAGCGTCTGCAGCTGGAGCAGCTGTGCCTGTCCCTGGTTTTTCTGAGGGTCTTGATCTGACCATGATAGTTTGCTTTTACTGTACAGTGTCTAAATTCACTGGGTCTTACTCTTGATTCGTTGCAGAAGTTGTCTGAAGTTAGTGGGGTGTCCTTAGAGGATCTCATAGCAGAGCTAAAATCCCCTCTGGCATCAGCAGGTGAGGTAACCAAAGAGCTGGTGCTCAGAGTGCTGTCCATGTCTGCCACTCACATTGCAGCATCAGCGATAGAGGAAGGATCCAGATTTATCCCAGTTATTGGAATACCAGTTGCAATGGGTCTTTCAAGTTTTACAACCTACAGAGCACTATATTACATACTAAACTCACTGACAGGAGATGCACATCGTGTTTTTATGAGAGGCCTGGGGTTGAACACACCTGTGTAAAATGAAAAAAAAAAAAAAAAAGATTTACCAACATCTACTTTCTTAATGATCATAATAATGCTAATAAATGCAAAAAATGTGTTGTTTTTTAGCAATTATTTTGAAGTGCTGCAGTGGAAAGATAAAAAAAAATACATTGAAATAACATGAAATGGAGTAGACAACTTATGCTGTGTTAAAAGTAAATAAACCGTACAAAGCCCACTAAAGACCTACATGAGGATTAAACCAGGATTAAACTAGGACTCAAAGAGGACCAAGCTAGAAGTAAACCAGGACTAAATCAAGAATAAGCAAGTACAATTTAAAGGACTAGACTCAAGTTGCAGGGCAGATGGCAAGTTTTCTACAGACCAACAAGGTTTTTGCATGAATAATTGGGTAATTAACGTTAACTCTGCTTCACATCAAAAGTAAAAAGCCAACTCTGGGTCTTAAAGCAGTGCATTTCTTTGGACAGCGCATATGATCATTCCTCGGTGTTGATTTAATCAAAGAAACTGATTGGCTGTAGTGTTTGTGACAGCGACAACAGAGTTCTATGGTCCAGCCATTGTAAATTTGTGAATAATTTGGCAGTGTTCAAAATACAGTTACTTTCCTAAATTAAAATGAATACATGACGGTACTTCATCATGCAATTTTGGCTTTGAACTGCACATTAATGGGGGAAAAAAAGAAAACGTCACTCTTGCAATGCACTGTGTGTCATTTTCCTTCTCTAACTGGACATAAATTATTGCATAAAAACACAATAACAAATATAAAGCAGTTTGTATTTCTATATTATATTTTTTTTTACTAAAATATAATGCAACTCATGTTAAAGTATTCTAAGTATTCAGAGTAAAGTACTTTGTCTGGCCCATGTTATGGAATACTTTATAAAATACATTATTTAATTTAGGTATTCAATATTCTATAAGTAAATACATTTCCAAAATATTCTCCCCAACACTGGCTAACACTCCAACCTTAACCAAACTAACTGTTTCTAAACCTAACCCAATCCTAACCCTAACCTTAACCGGATTATGAAAAAAATATAGTAAAAAAATAACATCTGCTAGCATAGCCACCAATCAGAAGTGGTGTTGTAGCATAACTCGGTTGGCAAAAAAAAAATGAGGCAGCTGGGGCATTACACTCATTCAGAACACAATTATGTAACACAGTTTTTATAATTGATTGAGGCAATTATTGTAATTGCAAATAAAGTGCATGTGACAGGTTTTCATGTTTTTCTAAGTCTCACTTGGTTTGTTGGGATAGCACCAGTGCTAAATATTTCATATCATAGTTTTACATCACTTAAAGTAGCATTTTGTGAAAAAAGGTTGAGAAGAGAAGTACAAAAATACAGGAAGTAGCAGTGAGTTGAATGAGCTACATATGCCATTCCTCCAACTAGGAAGTAAATTTATAAACTAGAAAAAAAAAGGCAACATTTTTTGTAAAGTCTTAAATATAATGTTGTTGAAAATGTTTTAGTGAAATTAGTAGTCTAACCTAAATATTAAAATCTTTATCAGGTTTTATGACTTTTTAACTTGTTTTTACTGCTATTAATTATTCTAAGATCTGCGATGTATATTAAATTGTAATGTCTTTTTATATGTTTTTACTTTCACTGGTTTATGGTGTTTTGTATATGTCTGTAGCACTCTGAGATTTCTTTGAAATGTAAAGTGCAATACAAATAAAATGTATTATTATTATTATTATTATTATTATTATTATTATTATTATTATTATTATTATTATTATTATTATTATTATTATTAAAATGTGATAAATTTTACAGCCCTTGTTCAAAGCTAAGAAAATCTACTTGCACAGGTCAGTACATTTGTCCATAATTGTCCCTGTGAAGTGGCTCCACTTTGTCACTTAAAGTAAGTCTGAATATGTAAACCCAGAGTCAGAACCAAGCCAGGCTCTGTGGAAACGTCTGGAGTGGTCTCAGGTTGTATTGATCTGAGATTTGATGAAAGAAAAAGGTCCAAGAAATGTTCAAAACACAAAGGAGATGAGTGGAGAGTCTACAACCTGCTTTGCTGCAATGGGATGTTATTATTGTATGCCTGGAATGTTACACACTATGGCATTAAACTTCTCTGTATTCATGGGGACGAGCAGATGTCACCACCAGGCCAACTTACAGCTCAAATCTGTTTGCTCATGTAGTTCTGAGCTTAAAAACACCTGAACTGAATAAATGCTAGAAGAAAAAACAATAAGCAGCACAGTGACTAGAACTCGCACAGACAGGTTTAACCCAAACACTGAAGGTTAAATGCAGATAATGAACTTCTCTCTCAAGAGATTAATACAGTATACTTTAATAACATCACCATGGCGACAAGCAAGGAGCTGTGTATCCAAATATATCTATCCAACCACACCACATCATCTGCAGATTAACTAAACATTTGACCTGCCCCCATCTCAGTTAAACTATTGTCCACTGTGGAATCTTAAAGGTGCACTATGTAACTTTTCTAGTGAAGGGTCCACCACCTGCTTGTCTCTGTGGACATGCTGTTGCTTAACTTGCCTCAAATGTTAAACTTAATCTATCTTGCATTTAATCACATTCACATTAAGCTTTGTTGAAATACATTCTTACTTTGAGCAGTGGGGTTGCCTCTCCACAGATCTGACTTGTAACTTGGCCTAGTGATGTGACCTGCTTGTCTCCATGGTAATAGGTAACTTTAATACTATACCACGTTGTATATTGTAAGCAAAGCAATAACATCTCCAGAGACATGCAGGTGGCGGACCCTACACTAGAAAAGTTACACAGTGCACCTTTAATAGAAGTTATTTTTGTAAAAGGATATTTATGTATATTTAGAACTAGACAAGGGGAACAAAAAAAATGATAGACAAAGTAGAATAAACATAAAAACACTTTCTGAACTAAAGAACCTAAAGGCTATTCAATGAACTTTACGTTGAACAATTGCGCCATCTAGTGCCTAACAACATCAACCACTAAGCTGTCCCATTCTACAACCAGTAAAACATATCTGCTGCGCTCTAGTGGCAAAAGGGGGTATTGCACGGTAATCACGACTAGCTTAAAAGTAGATTTATAATACATAATATAATACATAATACATAATATAATCGTTATGTCAGTGACTTTTTCAAAATTGAGACTAAACCTGGAACAAAATATGGACTAGAGCAGGACTAGAACAGGACCAAAGCAAGTCTACATTTTTACCCAAGCTGCGCTCAAACTAGGCAACAAAAAAGTGTGAACACGCCCTTAATAACAAAAGTATCGACTACTTTAAATTAAAGGATTAAATCTGGTCATTTTACACTTAAAGTAGGAAAAGTATTTTTGTTGGCCAATAATAGGCTTATAAAGAACTTAAAACAATGTCACATACCTCCTACAACATGCACAACAGGCAAACTCCTCCAGCTCCTGGCGAAGATCTGGAGATGGGTCTCTAGGCGTTAGACTCCAGTCGCCCACTGCTTCTGACAGGTTTAACCCAGAGACACTGAAGGATGGGTCAGTAAACAGAAACTCTATCTAGTAGTAGTTGCAGTAGTAGTAGTAGTAGTAGTAGTAGTAGTAGTAGTAGTAGTAACAGTTTACTTCTACTGTAATGACCATCTGGTTTTGTGTAGTTGGGTTGAAAGACAAACATGTTAATGACATAGAAGCGTTTCAAAACTACAGACTTTAGAACACGTGGAATCAGGACTGTCATGGTGTCAAAAATAAGGTGGAACATGGTAGAGGCAGGCAACTTTTGTAAATAATAGTAATCATAATCATAACACTTGTATAGCACTTTTTAAGATAGCCAAAGATGCTTTATTTGAGGAGACGAAACGAAGACAAACAGAAGAAACAAAAGGTGGTTTTAAAGAGATAAGTTTTCAGGGGCTTTTTAACATGGGGAGTGTGGATCTCTGATGTGTTTGGAGACTTCCAGAGGGTGGGGGCAGCAGCAGAGAAGGCCTTGTCCCCCCCATATCTTATGTTTAGTCCTGATGGGGGAAGTCAGGAGGTTGGCATCAGCTGAGCAATGTATGAAGAATTGCAAATAATTCATAATAATGGGTATTTTTAAAGAACCGGCCATTTGACCAGGAGCGGCAAGAGTCGAGTACAACCTGTAGACATCTCTTGTATGTGTGGAGTATGACCCACGGACATCTGTAGTATGTGTCCAGGATTTATCTTAAATCTTATTTATCTCTATCTTATTTAGATTAAATTCTACGTCGGTGTTTTAGTGCCAGCTAAAAAAAAAATAATTCTGCGGATGCTACGAGAATAAAGTCGTAGCATTTCGACATTAAAGTCGTCATTTTACGAGAATAAAGTCATAGTACAACGAGAATAAAGTCGTAAAATTACGAGAATAAAGTCGAAGCCAGAAAAAAGTTGTAATTTTATGAGAATAAACTCATAGTACAACGAGAATAAAGTCGTAATATTACGAGAAAAAAGTTGTAATTTTATTAGAATAAAGTCGTAATTTTATGAGAATATAGGCTCCTGTGCGTGAATGAGACTAGTGCGTTATGTTATGGAGGAAGAGGAACTGTCTGAAGTGGTCGGCTGCAGGGGGATATCCAGAGAGGATTTGTTGTTGTTTGTTCTTTAAGAGTTTGAAAGATGTCCATCCAAAATTGAATGCATTGTTTATGCAGGACCCCCCACCAGGACTCTATTCATTGATTGGCGGTGCTGCGTCCATAGATGAAGCTTTGATTTCTGTGCAAGAACCGCTGCATGTCGCGGGCGTGTGAATTTTCTGTTACCTGTGTTGCTGCGCCTCTTTGCCCCATTATCTTATGTGTATTCTGTATTTATGCTTGTTTTGAGGCGTGGCTGGTCGCTGTATAAATAGGTTGTCTATCCATGGCGCGCTCTCGTGTGTGCTTGCTCGTGCTCGCGCTCACTGTGCACCGCCTCGTCTGCCGCACCTGGGGCGCGCTCCTCATCTTGCGCTGCTCGGTGCGGGCTGCACCAGGCCTGTGAGCTGCAGTTAGATTTTTGTGTTTGACCTGGTGGGACTGTCTTGTTTTCGCCTTTTGTTGTGCTCACGTTAGTTTGGGGATGGTTTTGGTTTTAGGTCAGGGATGTCAGCACAGGCCCTGTACGAGGCTGTCCCGGTGCCGCATCCTTTAGTAATGTTTGGCTCATCAGGTCCACCTTTCTGTTGTTAGTTTGTTTTGGGGCACGGGAGGGGGTTGTGGGCATTTTAAAGTAAATCAAAATGAATTGAAAATAAACTATTTAACTTTTCATATCCCGTTTGACTCCTGTGTCTCTTTAATATCCTGTGTCTCTTTAATATGTTTAATATGTTGATTATTTTATATATATATATATATATATATATATATATATATATATATATATATATATATATATATATATATATACATATATGTATATATGTATATATGTATATATATATATACACCCTCCAACGCGCGTCACTGTGTGGATACGCACTAGTCTCATTTCACGCACAGGAGCCTATATTCTCATGGGCCCCAGGTGCGGCAGACGAGGCGGTGCACAGTGAGCACGAGCACAAGCAAGCACGCACAAGAGCGTGCCATGGATAGACAACCTATTTATACAGCGACCAGCCACGCCTCAAAACAAGCATAAATACAGAATACACATAGGATAATGGGGCAAAGGGGCGTCAGCACCTAACACAGGTACAGAAAATTCACACGCCCGCGACATGCAGCGGTTCTTGCACAGAAATCAAAGCTTCATCTATGGACGCAGCACCGCCGATCAGCGAATAGAGTCTTGGTGGGGAGTCCTGCATAAACAATGCATTCAATTTTGGATGGACATCTTTCAAACAAGGAACAAACAACAACAAATCCTCTCTGGATATCCCCCTGCAGCCGACCACTTCAGACAGTTCCTCTTCCTCCATAACATAACGCACTAGTCTCATTCACGCACAGGAGCCTATATTCTCATAAAATTACGACTTTATTCTAATAAAATTAAGACTTTTTTCTCGTAATATTACGACTTTATTCTCGTTGTACTATGACTTTATTCTCACAAAATTACGACTTTTTTCTAGCTTCGACTTTATTCTCGTAATTTTACGACTTTATTCTCGTAATTTTACGACATTATTCTCGTTGTACTATGACTTTATTCTCGTAAAATTACGACTTTTTCTGACTACGACTTTATTCTCATAAAATTACGACTTTAATGTCGAAATGCTACGACTTTATTTGCGTAGAGCTCGCAGAATTATTATTTTTTAGCTGGCAGTAAAACGCCGTCGTAAAATTCAACCGTCTTTTTATTCAAATAAAAAGTGGCTCCCACGTGACATGGTGCCGCTCCGCTGGCTTCCTCTGTGACTTTTGTAATCGCTGAAGTTTCATAATGTGCTAAAAGAGTAGCTTAGTAAAACGAATGCTCACAGTATCCTTTGTAAACTCACTCCACGCTGTTTCCCTCTACAGGACAGAAGCAGCCACAGGCCCCGAATTATGTTTTTTCAGGCGGGTGCTCAGCTGGTTCCTCCCCTAAACATAGGTAAAATATATATTATATTTTGATGTGTAAATAATATACACACAAATTGTCAAAAGTAGGCAGTTTAAATGATATAGATATGCCACATAGATAAGAAGCATGCGTACAATATTCAAACTCAAAGAGCCTAATAGTTAAAGGTGCACATGTGACCTTTATGGTCTCTAATAACATGTTATTGCTTTGCCCGTAATGTTCCACAGTATGACACTAAACTTATCTATCTCCATGGAAAGAAGTAGATGGCCAAGGCCAAGTTACAGGTCAGATCTGTGGAGAGGTGAGCCCACATGCCATAATAATGCATGTTTTTCATGGTATTTATAAGAAATAAAATCCCATATGATTGTATAAAGTCAAAATAAATAAGTTTAATGTCACACTTTGGACCATTCCAGGTAAAGCAGCCCATGGGTTTCAGAATGATGACAGATAAGGACAGTTGCCATAGCATTTAACTGTTTAAACTAAATATTAGGCCTATATCTTTTAAATGGGAAAAAGTCCTCAAAATAAAGTTCTTTTTAACTTTCAGTTATTATTTTGAATACGTATTCTCGGTGCATGTATTCAGTTACTTCTGTCGGTTTCTGTTCTGTTGCATGAAGAACAGGCTCAGAGGCTCGGGAATAGTTCTGTAGATCTTTATTGTACAGTCGGGTTAAAGGCAGCGTACAGCAAAATTCAAAGCAGAATCAAATGCAAAGTCTAATACAGAGTCTAATGAATTGAAATTACACCAGTGTTTTAAATCCTCCCAAAGTGGGTGTCACGCACCCTGTGTAAAAGAAACTATTGTGAAGAGGTGCCAAATGTGACCTTGGCCAAAATGTAATGGTTATGTCTGAGTGTTCTGTGATCACGAGAAATGACACTGTTATATGGGAAACAAAACGTCTTGTAAGCAATGTATTATCAGAGCCGGCTCTAGCTTTCAGGGGGCCCTAAGCTGAATTTGGCTCTGGGGCCCCCGGCAGTGGATGAATCTTGGCTCAGCTATTGGTGATTTACATTTAACAACATTATGACTCTGCTCTCATCATCTTGACCAGTTGTGTTTCTATTTATATGACCAACATCAGACTGAAAACATCCAGAATGTCACAACTACTATAGTCACAAGAACAGTACACAAACATGAGAGGGGGCATTACGTTTTTTGAAATTCTAGACAAGAATCTGGTGGATTTTAATGTGTTCCAGTTGGCGACAGTGGGCTTACATTTACATTATAAAGGTCCTTGCTCCGGTGCAAACACATAGCTGCCCTCATCTCTGCCCAACTCAAAAACAAATGTAGCAGATATTTTGCTACTATAGATATAAAACAAATGTAATCGTTTGAGAGGGATGCTGCTGTAAACACACAAGCCCTGTTTCCAATAAAACTTGATATATTATATTATTTTCAATATAAATGAACGGGCTCTTGGGGGCCCTCTGGTGGCCTTGGGGCCCTAAGCAGCTACTTAGTCTGTTTATAGGCTGGACCGGCCCTGTGTATTATATTTCTATATTGTTCACACTTCCCAACACAGCCCACCACCTGAAAAGCTACATTATGCACCTTTAATTAGCCTAGCTTTATTTTTGCGCTAGCTAGTTAACATTTTAACATCGTTTGAGTCGTAGTATGCTAACATTAGTGGTACGAACGGGTGTAATAATGTAGTTGTAAACGCTTTAACCGATTTTCCTTTATAAAATCTCAAGATTGACCTACCTGTCCTTTGGTCCCACCTTCTGCTTTAAGGCGGAGGAAGTGAAGGTTTGTCCGGGTAAAAGCACCGCTCCCTCCCCCCCATCTGTCAGAAGCAGCGGGACACAGGACACAGCCATCACTCTCTTCCGTTTTTACACTTTTACATCACGTTTTTTATAGTTTGACTACTTTTAATAAGTTTTACCGCTGTGTTTAGCTTTTTTTTACAGTTTAGTCCGGTTAATTAGCTGTAATTAGCAATGCAACGGTCGAGAAGCTAATGTTAGCCGAGTGCTAGCAGGGAAAGTAGCCGGGGTTAGAGTTCCACTTCTCGGCTACATGTAATCCGCAGAACCGGGGATAAAACATGGAACACCCGAGCCGTTTGGGAGGATTATTTCGTTATCTCCAAGACCCTTATCTTGTTGCCCGTTTTCAGCACATGTGCGGAGTCCGGGGTACGTTTCCGAAAACCACCGCGGAGGAGTGTAACAACACCGGGGACAGAGGAGAATGTGACCGAAAACAAGCGCGCAGCAACGGGGCATGTTCTCACCACTCGCCCGGGGACAGCCATGGGGAAACAGCGGGGGTTTTCGGGACTGGAGAAGAGGAGACACACAAGAGCAGTTCACAAGGACTTCAGAAAAGATCTAAAGGTGTAAATGCATCCAAACAACCAGGGAGAGATGGGGAAAAGTTGACCCAAAATGGTGCAGCGAGTCAGGGGGGAGAGAGTGCGGGCAGCGCCGTGAAACCGCTTCGGAAAAACTCGCTTACTGGAGACGCCGGGCAAGAGTTTATCATTGAAAACCGCATTTTGTATTACTTATTCACCTTAGGAACCGAACTGGGGAATGAGCTGTTTTATATCACGTTCTTTCCATTCGTAATGTGGAATATTGATGCTTTCGTGGCGCGTAGGACCATCTTGGTTTGGGTTTGGGTCATGTACCTTGGCCAGTGCACCAAGGATCTTCTCGGCTGGTCCAGACCCGCTTCTCCTCCCGTGGTTAAAGTGGAGATGTTCTACAACTCTGAGTACAGCATGCCCTCCACACACGCCATGTCCGGAACCGCCATCCCCTTCGCCCTCTTCTACATGACCCTCGGCCGCTGGGAGGTAGGTACACGCCGGGGAGAAGGGAACTACAGCCCACTGTCCTCCTGAGCTGCTTCTGTTCTGTCTGCTTCTACTGTATTATTGTGAAAATTGGCCTGCAATGAGAAACAAAACATGCAATAATGAAAGGACCTATATTACGCAAAATTGAGCTTTTAGCCATGTTATAATGCTGTTACCCCCTCAAAAATATCCACAAGTTTTATTTTGCTTCATTCAGACATGTTTCAGTAATCCTGCATTATTAGTCTGTCTACATCTCCAAAGATCAAAATGCTCTGTTCCACTTTGTGATGTTATAAAGTGGTAGGTAGCTACCTTTTTACCATTTTGTATAATTAAGATGAGCAATTCCAGGGCTGAAATTATCCAAATGATAATGACATTTTACTCCAAACTTGTGTATATCCAAGTTTGTTTGTTTGCTTTTTTTCAAATAAGGATTGCCTGTGCCTGTATTTTATAAACCTGTGGGAAACTTTGAACTTGGTAAGATTATAATTCATTTAAAAATAGTGCTCATTATTCATTATAGTAAAAGCTGAAGTTTAACCTGTCAACTGGACAAAAAGTTGTAGGAGTGAAGACTTTTTGCTGCACATCCAAGCTGGTTCTTCAGTTCTGTTCACATTGCTCCTACAACTTTTTGTTGTTGATTCAACTTCGACTTTTACTATGGATCAGATCTGGACAACTGAGGGATTATACAGACACTCTTCATTATAATATAAAATAAGCATTATTTCTGTATAGAGAAACTGGTTTGCAGCAATTTCACGTGGCTGGCTCCTCACTATCCAACATATAAGAAAGATTAGAGATAAGATAGAACTTTATTGATGTCACAGTGTAGCATTCACAGAGGGTAGGCGGGCGAAGTGTCTTGCCCAAGGACACAACACCATTATGCTGTTACCCAATCACATCTTGGTAATAATCTACCTTAGAATTATCCTCTCTTAGTTTTTGATTTTTGTCCATTTTGTAACATGAATTCATCAGAAAAAGTCCAGTTCCTCATTTGAAGAAGGAAGTTCTGTTTGGTTTTGTTTTGGTTCCCATTTTGTGAGTTCTGTTGACTTGAGGACAATAAAAGGGCAGCATCAAGATTAATTAAATTCTCTATTAGGGTTGTCAAAAGTATAAAAAATCAGATGCTAATTGATACTAAAACTAGTATAGTATCGAAACTATATACTCATTTAAGTAGGTAAAACAAAGTCCCATTGATAGGACAGAAATTAACCTTTCCTGAATATCTTTAGAATGATGTTGAGCTGTATCTTTCACAAGTATAAGACACATAGACTAGTATACACCCATGGACCACTATGGAATTTACCTGAAACAGAAAAGAAAGTACCACCATTTAATGCTGAAAATCACATTGTGATTGTCTAAAGAAAGACAAGACATTTATTCTCATTGTGGTATCAGAATTGGTACTGAGTCTATTCCTGAGCATCAAAATCGAGTTTGACATGTTAGTATCGTGACAACATTACAGCTAACCCTGTAGTTTAGATCTGTACAAACATGTTCTGAAAGGTGATTCTTGTTTTAGTTTGTCAGTTCAGATTACATTTTTTTGTCAATTCATCTGGACGTGTTTAAAAGGTGAACTTTGAACTATTAACACATATACTACTTAACGACTTATGATTTTAAGAAAATAATATTGGTAAAATCATTTGCACTCAGTAACTTAACTTTTTTTTATGTCCTGTGTTCTGATACTTTTTGCCCAACGTTGAAATGAATACATAGATTTAATAAGAAATTGTTTTCTTGGAAAGTAAAATTCCTCTTTTCACATCTAAGAAAAGTCAGATGCCCTCCCATCCTCAGACGTGTGTCAGACTCCTCCTGTCCTGTAACTTAACCCGTTATCCCCTGCTAGTCTCCATGGTGATATAAGTTTAATGTCATACTATGGAACATTCTAAGCAAAGCAATAGCATCTCCATGGGGATTAGCAGGTTGGAGAAATAGAAAAGTTACATAGTGCAGCTTTAAGTATGGTGGCATTTTACAACACTACGTACTTTAACTGTACTATAAATGTATTTTAACTGTACTATAACTGTACTTAAACTGTACTTATTGCTCTAACTTTGATAATGTCTTTAGTGTATTTCAATCTGTGATATTTACTGAAGACGTGGAGTCACTTAGTGCAAACAGCTCAGAGCAAACAAGAACTTTGGTCTTTAAGTATTCATGAGAAAGACGAGACCGGGACTGAACCAGGTCTGAACAAAAAACAGGTCTCAGACGGACTGGGGACCACGGCCAAGTCCTGATACCGATCTGGCCTACATACAAGAAGTATAGGAGCACTGTTATACGGAGTCCAAGCTAAACGTTTGGAAGCTGTTGGAACATTTTGGATAGAATGGCACTATGTTAAAAATAGAGCTAGTGAATATAAGGTACAGAGCAGGAACAGTGGATATATGGTACAGAGGAGGGATGGTGGATATATATGGTACAGAGGAGGAACAGTGGATATATGGTACAGAGGAGGGACAGTGGATATATGTTACAGAGCAGGGACAGTCGATATGTGGTACAGAGGAGAGACTGTGTAAGAAAGGCTTTAAAAGTAATTATTGACTAATGAACTAAATGTATATCTCAGGAATAAACCAGGACTAAAACAAAGTAGGAACTAAACCAGGATTTAACTTGGTCCAAATCAAGACTAGTACACTTTATACCAAACTAAATCAGGACTGAACCAGGAGACGTGCAAACTTAGTCTTAGTCAGGTTTAGTCCTGGTTTAGACATGCTTTAGACGTGCTTTAGTCCTGTGTAGGTCCTGCTTCATTCCAAGCAGGACAGCAGGAGAATCCCCATTGAGACAAACAGTGGTCTAATGAAGAACGACAATTCACCTTAAGCCAGTCCAAACGTATCTCTGCAAATTTGACAAAGTTAAAATGAATACAGAGATTTGGGAGACGCTTGATAAGAAATTCTTGGAAAGTAAATTTCTTCTTTTAAGAAGAAATTTACAAGTTACAAGTTTTTAGAGTTAAGAAATAATTACTTTGAAAACCCAAACCAAGACACAATCTAACAACAGTGTACCACAAGGTTAACGCATGCTATTTGGGATTATTAGCACAAAATACTTTAGCCAATAGAATTGTTGTGTGCCAGATGCCCTCCCATACCCCTGGATCTCTGAATGTTGCAATACGTAACATTTTGGCCAAGAAACTACTAAAATTTCATTATGGATTTGTTTATTGCTGAAAAACTTCCTGTCCTTACAGTGAGTGGGCTGACTCTTATTTGTCCTGGAGGAGGACCTCTTCCTGCTTGTTTCCATGGAAATATTGTTCCTTTGGCTCTAATATTCCACAGTATGGCATGAAACGTGTCTATCTGCCTGGAGAATGTTCTGAAAGTTACATAGTGCTGCTTTAAGTGAGATGCGGACAGGTCAACTGTCTGTAGTTAATCTGCAGATGTTGCGATGTGGTTGGATAAATACAGCGGGAGAATGGACCGTGTCACTGATAGAAATGATCAGGGGGAAAACTTTTGTGGATTTTACTTTTGGAGATTTCTGATGAAAATCCCAGAGAATGAAAGAGGATACTGGGACACCATTTTGCTTACACATCTCTTCTTTAATTTGACCCTCTTCTCTAAACTCAAACCCCACACTCTGCAGTTTTATCAGTGCACCCACAGCCAGGGGTCAGAGGTCAGGTGCCTATCTCTTACCCCACCGGGGCTGCCAACAGTGACACGCTGAGCTGTAAATCAAACTCACCTATTCACACAGACTCAATACAGATCCCACGCATTCTGTAACGCTGAAGAAACAGAGCAGCAAAGGATCATGGGAAAGAGACCAACTTTACAATCATAAACCAACTACTATTTCAGAAAGCTAATTATTGACTGATGAACTAACACTTAACATTTAACTCAGGAATAAAACAGGATTACTAAAGTAGAAACTAAACCAGGATTTAACCGGGGATTAGTTTAGTCCTGGTTTAATCCTCGGTTAGCCTTGGTTTAGTTTAGTACTAATGTATTCCTGATTTAGTACTAGTTTAGTCCTGGTTTAGTGCTAGTTTACTTTTGGTTTAATCCCAGTTTAGTCCTGGTTTACAGTAGTACTAGTTTAGTCCAGGTTTAGTACTAGTTTAGTACTAATTTATTCCTGATTTAGTACTAATTTAGTCCTTGTTTAGTCCTGTTTTAGGACTAGTTCAGTCCTGGTTTAGGACTAGTTCAGTTATCCATGGTTTAGTCTAACTTTAGACCTGGTTTAGTCTCATGTTAGAATATGTTTAGGCCTGATAAAGTCCTGGCTTAGATCTGGTGGTACTCAGAAAGCCAAAGATTAAGTGGTGGTGCTTAGTGTGAAAAGTTTCAGAACCACCAATCTATAATTTAAAAGTAAAAAGTAAAAAAATAAAAAGCTATTTTTGTACTTTTAAATATGTATCTGTTCATGTGACAGTTGAAGCTGCTAAAAAGTGCTTATAAATATCTTGGTGCACATTTCTGATGGACTGAAAAAATATGATTTTTTGTTTTAAAGGGCCTGCGTTAAGCAAAATGGACTCTTGTGAGTTTTAAGCCATGTTATAATGCTGTTACCTCATCAAAAACACACCTGGGGTCATGTTTGTTTCATTCACACATGTTTGAGTAACTCTGCTTTATTAGTCTGTCTACATCTCCAAAGCTCAAAATGCTTTGTTCCATTTTGTCATGTCATGTAGCTGTAATTTTCAAGTTAACAGCTCCTTTTACCGTTTGTTCAGTAGAGATAAATCATCCAAATGATTCTAGTTAAGGTGTATTTTGTTTAAAAACACAGTGGAGCACTTCCTATATTACCACATGACATCACAAGATGGAACAGAATATTTTCTGTTTGAGAGAAGAACTCAGCCTGAATATGCAGGGTTTGTGTGTTAAACATGTGTGAATGAAACAAAACACAATTCCAGGTCAAAAAATACCACCAAATTCATTTCTGTCCCACCCTCCACCAGGACTGTAGCAGTAAAATGTCACGTACTGAGAATGTCCCATGGAGTTCTATTGTGTGGACGTCCTTTTGCCGTGGGAGACCAGAACCCCTCCCCTCTGGGTTGGGTCTGGAGGAAGTCTCTGCTTCTCTGAACATCTGATCACATTTAACACCCCATTGTTTAATAATAAGGTTTATACTGGAAGGAAAACTGCTCGGAAGTTTCCCTGTACTCAAAATATAACTCAAAGAAAGTATTACATCGTTGTGTAACAATCTCCAAATAGGACTGGAAGACACTGAACTCTGCTCCAAACCACATATTCTTAGTGAGAATTAGCACCTTTTCCAGTTATCAGTTTAAAAAAACACTGACCAGGACATGTTTATTTTACATGGATAATTAAGTGTACTTTAAAGGAACTGTACTTAAAATTTTTATTTTAAATTTCATAAACCTGACCTACCTGTGTCCCCAAATGCGAGGTAAACATGTTAATGTGATAACAACTGTAATGTTCATTTATTCTTAGTGACATTGGATGGCCCATTTATTTATGTTATAATTTGGAGTTTTGATTCTCAAGACAATTATCAGAAAGCAGAATGACAGAATGAGCCTCACATGACTCTCTCATTTGGGTTGCCAGTTTCAGTGCTGAAATCCAGTTGGTTCAAACCTACAGTGTCTCTCTCTGATCTGAATGGTCACTGCCTAAACCCCAGCACCCGCAGCCAGTCATGAACCAGTGCTAGTGCAGCCAGGTCTAACTTATTCTCTCTCTCCTCAGTACCCTTTTGCTGTGGGTCTGTCTGTGGCTCTGAGCTGGTGTGTCCTGGTCTGTGTGAGCCGCATCTACATGGGCATGCACTCTCTACTGGTACGTACAAATACTACTACTATTATGATTTTTACAGCATACTCTAATACTATTACTACTACTATTAGTAGTAGTAGTAGTACTACTACTACTACTATTGATAGGTGATTATGGTTTAGCTTCAGTCCCGCTTTCACTCTGTCCTTATCCTGAATGTGTAAAACACTGAGTCATATAAACCTGAAACCTGACCCAAGCCTGAGTTTAATCTGTGGATCCAGTTTCCTCCATCACACGCGAGCATCTCAAAACCCAACTGTGTCTCAGCTGCACTAGAGGGTTGGATTACACATACAACACCCAGGACTGCACAATATATCAAGTCAAAATGAAATCTCAATGATCAAATCACAAAGGCTGCAGTTGTTTAGCTATTAGAACATCCTCTGCAAAGAACAAAATATTTTGCAATTTATAGAAACATCTTGAACCTTGAACCTGCAGTTTCAGCCTCTACAAACATTCTGAAATGCAGGGGATTTTTGTATTTGTTTATAGTTCATATTTCAGTCTTCTCTCAAATGTTAATGCCGTATTATGTCACATTTGAGCCGTAAAAGAGACTTTTTTTTTTTTTTTTTTTGTCAAAAACCCAGAAAAAAAACATGCATGCTCACTGTGAGCAGGCTTGCATCTCCACAGGGCCTCCTCCTGCTTGTTTCCATAGAAATTTTGTTCCTTTGGCGGTAATCTTCCACAGTATTGCATAAGACATACACTATTTATTTCCTTGGAGAATGTTTCAAAGTGTGGTTTTAACTTTCTATTTCCTTGAAATCATATACTTTGAACCCCCAGAAAAGTATTATATTTTTATCCAAATTCGTGTAACTGCTTTAATACTCTCTACCTGCTTTAATGTTCAAATTTCCCCAAATCCAACTGCATTTAAATCTGGAATTTATTTAGAAACTCACATTCTCTCTCAGTTTCCATTTTAATTTGACTCCAGTCTGAACATGCTCTGTCTATGACTCCTGTATTTGTGTTAAAGAAGAATATGAACTGGTCTAGACCTGATCAGATCTAACAAAAAACGGATATTTTCTCACAGTAAAACAGTTTAACTCAAAGCAGAGACTATCCACATGGTTTATATAGAAATATACTGGTGTAAAGGTCTTAGATGGGACTAAATAAGATCAAAACAAGGTCTGAATCAGGGACTAAACCAGGTCTAAACTAGGTCTGAACCAGGTACTAAACCAAGTCTAAACTAGGGACTAAACTAGGTCTGAACCAGGGACTAAACAAGGTCTGAACCAGGGACTAAAGCAGTGCTAAACTAGGTCTCACACATGGACTAAACCATGGCTAAACTTGGTCTGAACCAGGGACTAAACTAGGTTTGAACCAGGTACTAAACCTGGACTAAACAAGGACTTTATGCTGTTGAAGTTTTTTAGTCCAGTGACTTCCCCTTTAACACACTTTTGTAGGATTACACAGGATTACAAGGCTAAACCAACAAGGACTGAACCAATACTAAACCCGGACTAAACAAGCCAGGAGTAAACTAACTAAACATGGGACTGAACCAGGGCTGGACGAAATCTTAAACAGGACGATACCAGGACAAAACCAGGACTGAAATAAGACTAAACCAAGACGTTAGCAAGACTAAAACCAGGGCTAAACCAAGGCTAAGCCAGGATTAAAACCAGGATTAAAACCAGGGCTAAACCAAGACTAAACCAGGGCTGTATCAAGGCTGGAGGAGAATTGAACCAGGACTAAAACCAGAGCTAAACCAGGACTAGAACAAGGACTAATCAGTAGTTAAACAATGTCTAAACCAAGACTGAACCAAGACTAAGCCATGAGTCAAACTAGGACTAAGCCAAGACTACAATAGGACTAAAACTAGGAGCTAAACCAGGGCTAAACTAGGGCTAAATCAGGATTAAAACCAGGGCTAAACCAAGACTAAACAAGGGCTATATCAAGGCTGGAGGAGAATTGAACCAGGACTAAAACCAGAGCTAAACCAGGACTAGAACAAGGACTAACCAGAAGTTAAACAATGTCTAAACCAAGACTGAACCAAGACTAAGACTAAGCCATGAGTTAAACTAAGCCAAGGACTAAAACTACACTACAATAGGACTAAAACTAGAAGCTAAACCAGGGCGAAAACCAGGTTTAAACCAAGACTAAACCAGGGCTAACCCAAAACTAAACCAAAACTAAACCAAAGCTAAACCAAAGCTAAAAACCAGGGCTAAACCAGGGCTAAACCAGGGCTAAACCAAGGCTAAACCAAGGCTAAACCAAGGCTAAACCAGGGCTAAACCAGGGCTAAACCAGGGCTAAACCAGGGCTAAACCAGGGCTAAACCAGGGCTAAACCAGGGCTAAACCAGGACTAAACCAGGACTAAACCAGGACTAAATGCAATACTATACATTTTATACAGTTTGCCAAATCATGAGTTTGAAACATACTTTTTAGACTTAAAACAACTGTGTTATGGATATTAGTTAGCACGTAGCTGGTTAGCCTCCTTTGAACTCTTAATATTTGAATTTTTCTAAGTCTATGGGAAAAATGAAGGGAAAACGTATTTCTTCATAAAAAGCCATCACATTCTAAATAAAAGGTCTTCAGACATTGTAATATCATACATTGTACAAAAATAAATGTGTCCAAACTAAATCCACAGAAGGATAAATGTGTGGATACAGTCGATGGGTCTGTACAGGATTGTGTACTGTGAGGATCCGAGTCTAATGTGGGTTTGATGTGGGTCTGATACAGGTCTGATACAGGTCTGATACAGGTCTGATACAGGTCTGATACAGGCCTGATACAGGCCTGATACAGGTCTGATACAGGTCTGATACAGGTCTGATACAGGTCTGATACAGGTCTGATACAGGCCTGATACAGGCCTGATACAGGCCTGATACAGGTCTCATACAGGCCTGATACAGGCCTGATACAGGCCTGATACAGGTCTGATACAGGTCTGATACAGGTCTGATACAGGTCTGATACAGGCCTGATACAGGCCTGATACAGGTCTGATACAGGTCTGATACAGGTCTGATACAGGTCTGATACAGGTCTGATACAGGCCTGATACATTGTGTTCAGACAAGAGATAGAGAGAAGGGTACTGCAGTTCCATGAGATCATGGCGACAGTAGCTCAGTAGGTTGAGTGTTTGTCCACTGATCCGAAGGTTGGCGGTTCAAATCCCGCTCTCTACATGAACATCATTGGTTGAGTGGTTAGATCCACTGACTCAAAGGTTGGCGGTGCAATTCCAGCCCTCACAGATGAATGCTGTCGTTGTGTCCTTGGGCAAAGACACACTTACCCACCTCGCCCCCAGTGTCTGCGTACAGCTGGTGTATGAATGTGTGTGTGGATGGGTGACTGGTTCCTTGTTGTAAAGCGCTTTGAGTGCCTTGAAAGGTGGAAAAGCGCTATATAAAGATGTGACCATTTACCATTTACCATCATGTCAACTAACCAAGTTCTAATTGTGTACTCCATGTTTCTGGTTGAGTTTGAGTTTGACCTGATTTAGTCCTGGTTTAGTTTAGTCCTATTCTAGTCCTGGTTGGGTCCCAAATTAGTCTGGGTTTAATCCTGTTTTTTTTTTTTGTTTTTTTTTTTTTGGTTTAGCCTTTTTTTTTTGTTTTTTCTTTTTTTGGTTTAGACTTGGTTTAGTTCTTGTTTAGTCCTGATTCAGTCCTGGACTGGTTTTACCGGCCGCTGGCTTCTTATTGATTTGCAATAGAGGGGTTACTCCAGGTCATTACATTATCTCTGACAAAGGCTTTAGATAGTACTCTGCTGATGGTTTAATTGGAAACATTGTCTTATGGTGATTGTACTCACACAGAGTTTCTCAAGCTGTGGTAGTGGTACAGGGTACCTTGAGTGGTATCTGTTTAGTCCAGCCCTGATTGTAAGTCCGTCTTAGTTTTAATAGTTTTTTGAAATAGTTTAGACCTTTTTTCTACTTTAGAAATAGTTTAGACCTTTTTTCTACTTTAGTTCTAGTTTAGTCCTGGTTTAGTCCCTGGTTTAGGGTGCATTCACACTGGTTTGGGCCCAGTTTATGTTTAAATGTATATTTGGTTTGGTCCTGCAAATGCTGCAGTAGTACTAGTCCTAGTTCTGATTTTCTTGTTTATTAATATTAATATTTAGCCACAGAATATATCTCTCTCGCTCTCTCTCTCTCTCTCTCTCTCCTATTTATCTCTCTCTCTCATATCATATATATATATATATATATATATATATATATATATTATATATATATATTATATATATATATATATTATATATATATATATATATATATATATATATATATTATATATATATATATATATATATATATATATATATATATATATATATATATATATATATATATATATATATATATATATATATATATATATATATATATATATATAAGTTCTATCTCGATCAAAGTTCAAACAGACGATCCCAACACCTGACTATTCAAACCAGGGGTCAGAGGTCACTGTCAGGCTCAACTTACTTCCTATTTATCTAATCTAAGTAGTCTTATCTCAATGCAGATGTCACAATACATTTATGGAATTTATGGCAAGACAAGGCAAGTTTATTTGTATAGCTCAAATCGTACACAAAGTAATTCAAAGTGCTTTACAGAATAAGAATACAACAAAGCAATCACAGAATCGATTTGCTGTATTGTGTTTAAAATCACAATACAACAAATCAAAACATAAATAATCATAAAATGAACAGTAAAACAGAAGAGTGCAGAATAAAAACTTTTAGTCATAAGCACAGCTAAACAGAACTGTTTGGAGCCTATATTTAAACATTGTCAAAATCGAGGCTTGTCTCACATCTTCAGGAAGACTGTTCCAGGTTTTAGCTGCATAAAACTGAAATGTTGATTCCCCATGTTTAGTCCTGACTCTGAGGACTTCAGGAACCGGCCTCCTGCTGGTGCCCAGAGTGTGAGATGGTTCATGTGGCACTAACATGTTGGAGATGTACTTTGGTGCTAGTCCATGGAGAGACTTGTTCACAAGCAGAGCTGCTTTAAAGTCTATTCTCTGAGCCACAGGAGCCAGTGCAGAGACCCGAGTACAGGAATTATGTGCTTGTACTTCCTGGTTCTAGTCAGGACCCAAGCAGCAGCGTTCTGGATGTACTGCAGCTGTCTTAAGGCTCGTTTGGAGAGGCCAGTGAGCAGGCCATTACTGTAGTCTAACCTACTGGAGACAAATGCATGGATAAGTCTCTATAAGTCTGGTTTTGACGGTATACCTTTGATTTTGCAATGATTTTTAGATGGTAAAAGCTGCAGATATTATTGATTTGATGTGGCTGGTAAAGTTCAAGTCTGGTTATGGTTTCTCTTTGTTGTTTGACAGTTTATTAGTTTACTCAGCTTTATTGTCCCTCACAGTTCATACAGTGTGCGAGGTGTATAAGCTGCATAGACAACACAAATAAAGCAACTGATAGCTGACATCACACTGAGGGTGTTTTGCATATATATCTATGGCAGAATGTTCAGTAGTTACCATGGTGACACAATGTACACATTAGCAAACACTGCCTGTTGACTGACTGTTTTTAGAATACTTTTTCTGACATATCACCTGACCTTACTGATACTTTTTATCATCATTGTTATTGGGATATTAAAAATCTCTGTTGAACCCGTTTGTCCTCTCTTTCTCCTCAGGATGTATTTGCTGGCGTGCTGTACTCCTCCCTGATTCTGCTCGTGTCTCTCCCGGCCTTAGACTCTGCAGACCTCTTCATCCTCCACAGCCACTGGTCTCCTCTCCTCATCATTTCCCTTCCCTTTGCCCTGGCTCTACTCTGCTTCCACTTGGACGCTTGGAGCACGTCACGGGGGGACACGGCTCAGATCCTGGGCACTGGAGCGGGCGTAGCTTTAGCATCTCACGTTAATCTTCGCCTCGGTTTCAGTCGTGATCCTGTATTCCTCTCTCTCTCCCTCCCTCCTCTCTCCTTTTCGCTCTTCGTCACAGCTTTGGTGCGGTTCATCTTTGGTGTGGCAGTTTTGGTGTTGACGCGCGCAGTGATGAAAGCGGTTACCTTGACGATGCTCTGCCGGGTGCTCAGGTTGGGAGGAGGCGGAGATGTGAGGCTGGCACGGCAACATATGGAAGTGGAGCTTCCATACAGGTACATCGTCTATGGAACGGTGGGATTCAA
Organism: Periophthalmus modestus; assembly: GCA_019594935.1. Lineage (NCBI taxonomy): Eukaryota > Metazoa > Chordata > Actinopteri > Gobiiformes > Gobiidae > Periophthalmus > Periophthalmus modestus. The sequence goes on along the minus strand of JAIEZT010000068.1, from coordinate 25,336,800 downwards.
TGTGCTGTTCCTCGTGCCTCTGCTGTTTAGCTACATGTAGCTCTGAGCGAGACTACACCACCCACAATGCACTGCAGGGAGATAACTGCAACTCCCTGGATGCACTGCCCCGAGACAACTGCAACTCCCAGGATGCACTGCCCCGAGATAAGTGCAACTCCCAGGATGCACTGCCCCGAGACAACTGCAGCTCTTACAATGCACTGCCCCGAGACAACTGCAACTCCCAGGATGCACTGCCCTGAGACAACTGAAACTCCCAGGATGCACTGCCCTGGGACAACTGAAACTCCCAGGATGAACTGCTCTAAGAGAAAAATGACAGAAAACTACACAGCCTTTTACAGATTTATGATAGAAAACTGCTGGCCCCACAATACCAATATCTCTGACCTTGATTTCATTGATTCATTTATTGGGACAATGTACAATTACATTAAGCATAAAAGCCAGGCTGTAGCTTTATACCTAACCCCCTCACTAAGGATGGACTGATCCCATACTGGTACTGGATATTTGCTCTGATCCTGAAAAATTTTCTGGATCGATATCTGGTTGGGCACATAAATTAATGAAGTCTATTTACTGGTCGTAGTTGGCCCAAGTCTCATAAAGCTTGAACTTACTTATACAAAGGTGGAGAAATAACAGCTACATAACACATTTGGATCAGTTTTGTCTTATTTTATTTTAGTTTAAAGGATATGCATGCAGACTTCAGTCTCTCCACGGGTATTGGGTATATATAAAGCTGTAAATCGGTATTGAAACTGAAAGAGCTAGACTGGTGCATCCCTACTTTTCACTGGTGGAAGGGGAACTTATTGTGTTAATTATCAGTGGGGTGAGGGATATATTACCAAAAAAATACATGTTAGTTGTTCATATCAGTAAGTAATACAGATAAGTAAAATATGGTCTAGAAGTCTTTTTTATTTTATTTATTTTTTTATCCCCAAATTTGTGCTAATTGCAGCACTGTCCAGACGATATACCACACTTAAGCCTTTTTCAGCCCTGACTCAAATCTAAACCCATGATGCCTTTTTCTCCAGCTTCATGCAGCTCTGAACTACAGCTCCCATGATGCACTGCTCTGACCACTGATCTTCTACTGTGCTTTTTTAGACTTTGAACCCATATTTTTATACTTCCAAATCGCAGAAGTATTCACTGCCTTGTAATTGACTGTGGCTTTGACTGTTATTGCTTACATAAGTGGGAGAATTCACAGATTGAACTTATTGCACTGCCTTTAAATGTGCACTGTGTAACTTTTCTGGTGCAGGGTCTGCCACCTGCTTGCCTCCATGGAAGTGTTATAGCCTAAAATACTCCACAGTATGGAGTTACACTTGTCCATCTTGCATTTATTCAATTACAGGTGTTTCTGTTGCGGAAAAATTGGCATTCTTATGGTGAGTGGGGTTGCTTCTCCACAGGTCTTACCTGTAACTTTACCTGGTGATGTGCTATGCACCGGCTTTTCTCCATGTAGGTAGATAAGACTAATTCCATACTGTGGAATATTTTCCTGCCCCCTAAAAACTTAGTGTCCCTTTTAATAAATAAAATAACATAAATAATTTATGAATAACTTCCAGGTAGCCAGTACATCTGAACATATTTTAAACTTGAGGATGGACCACTAAGAAACTAAACTGCGTTTTGCACAAAAATATTCCTAATTGTCTCAATGCATTTAATTTAGCCTTAAACATAAAAATAACCACTTTTAAATACATTTTCTATTCTGCCTTTTGAAAAATATACTGCTTTTTTCTACGACTGTATGACACATTGATACTTCATCGTCACACTGGGGTTGTTCTACATGTATGTCTAGGAATATTCAGCTGTTACCATGGTGACACAATGCACACATTAGTAAACACTGACATGTGTTTTAAAAACTCAAGAAATACAAAATGGATTTAAACAACACATTTTCAGGAGCCTGTGATCAGTACAAGCGTTCATGTCCTCTATAGCTGTGACTAACTGAAAAACTTGGCTAATGCTAGCTAGTGTGTGACTGTAATGTTACTTGAGAGGAACTTATTTAACAGCATAAACCATCTCACCTGTTGAAGTTCCAACTATGTCAGTGCTTTATGGTCAGATTGTGTCAAAACAAAGCTCAGATTAAAGTTGAAACTCAAGTAACAGAGCTTCAGACAGAGTAGTGCCTACACTTAGCATCACACCCCCAGGGAATCTTGATGACATCAGCTGTAAAGTATCAGTTTGTATTATTTTAGGTGAGCAATTTTAAACCAAGAAACCTTAAAGTCGAAACTCAGAGATGCTTTTTAAAACTTTTTTTTTTCTAAAGCAATACAACCTGTGGATTTTTAAATGCATTTATTCCAAAGTATTTCAAAGTTTTGTTTAGAAAGGTAGACTCTTCACGGCACATATTTTAGAATGTTTGTGTACATGATTCTTTGACACTGTAGTTGTTTAGTTTGAGAGATTTCTGTGTTTGATTTGTTCTGGTCTCAGGAGAAAAGTTTAAATAATAACTGTAAAAATAAAAATTGTGTTTTCAAAAATATAAAGTGGAGTTTTTTCACTGTTTCTACTTTTACTGCTGCCAATGCTTATGTTGATATCACTACGTCAGTTGTTAAAGGAAGTGTGGGCAGCCTGCTAAAGCTAAGCTTTATATCAGTATATCAGAGGACACGTACAATTTTTCTTATTCTCAGTATAACTCCTCATGTGAAAGCTCAAAACCTCCAGAATTCACTCACTGAGCTGCAGAGGCTGCACTAGCCCTGATTACTGATTGGCTGCAGGTTCTGGGGTTTAGGTAGTGACCATTCAGATCAGACAGAGTCCTTTTACATTTGAACCAACTGGATTTCAGCCTTGAAACTGGCAACCCAAATGAGAAAGTCATATCAGGCTCATTGTGTTTTCTGATTGGATAATCATTTTGAAAACCAAAACCTTAAAATTATTACAAATAAATCGGACATCATGTCCAATGTTTTTGTAATTAAGAATAAATCAGTGTTGCAGCTGTTAGGTCATGTTTATGAAATTTAAAATCAATCAACTCAAAATCCTTAAAGTTCCTTTAACAGAGTTGGTTTACAGTCCCAGACTTTTCTTGTGACAGGATTCAGTGTTTTATGCTTTTTTTTAATTGTTATTCAGCTCTAAATTATAATTAAATTGTGTGGTAATGTTACGTTTTTATACAGTTTAAAAAAAAAAAAACATTTTCAGTAGTAGTAGTAGTAATGGTAGTAGTAGTAGTAGTAATGGTCAGTGCTGATGCAACTGCTCCCCCTGCTGGGGAAAAGTTATTATTACAGTAGTTGTATATCTACTTCTATCACGTTCTAGTGCGAGTTTGCTTCAGTCTATGTGGCACAGCGTCTGTTTACAGTCAGCTGTATATTTACACTGTCTTCTCTACATGTTTTGTTGTGTATACACTTTTATTACAAATGTTTTGTTTTAAATGCGGAACCTTTTATTCTTGGCCCTGTTTCCTTTACGGACTGTAAACACCGCCACACGGACCATTTCCCCCACGCGAGGTTTTTACTCTAAAAACAAACGTGACAGGAGAAACTTAAAAATATATAATTACAAGCTAAAGCTTTCTCCTCTAGAACTCACAGTGAACAAGAACTCAACTAAATGGAGGACTGCTGCTGAAAACAGTAAGAGATCCACAAATATCCACAAATATCCACAGTTTTATCAGAGGTGGGTAGAGCTCAGTTACATTTACCCGAGTCACTTTCTAAAGGCAAGGGAAGTTTATTTGTACAGCGCAGTTCATACACAAGGTAATTTAAAGTGCTTTACAGGATAAGAAAGACGTTAAAATCATAGTACAACAAATCAAAACATAAATAATCATCATAAAACATTAAAACAGTAAAGTGCAGAATAAAAACCTTTAAGGACCTATAAGCACAGCTAAACAGAACTGTTTTGAGCCTGGATTTAAACATTGTCAGAGTAGAGGCCTGTCTCACATCTTCATAAAGACTGTTCCAGGTTTTAGCTGCAGAAAACGAAAGCTCTGATTCCCCATGTTTAGTCGTGACACTGGCACCAGCAGGAGGCCGGTCCCTGAAGTCCTCAGAGTGTGAGATGGTTCATGTGGCACTGACATGTGGGAGATGTATTTTGGTGCTAGTCCATGGAGAGACTTGTTCACAAACAGAGCTGCTTTAAAGTCTATTCTCTGAGCCACAGGAGCCAGTGCAGAGACCTGAGAACAGGACACATGTGCTCGTACTTCCTGATTCTAGTCAGTAAAGAAATTATACTTTTCAGAGTACTTTTCTAGCAGCATACTTTTTCTCCTGCTTGAGTAATTTTTTTGTTAAAGCAACAGTACTCTTACTTGAGTAATATATTGTACAGTGTAACAGTACTTACGTACTTGAGTAAAACTATTGGCTCCTCTTCTCACGGTGAGTAAGTCTAAAGTGACTTGAGCTTTATGTCGACAATATGAAATATTTGAACATGTGTTTTTTGCTGGGGTTTTTTTTTTTTTTTAGATATGATTTAGTTTGGTTCATTATTTTGTTCATCTTTGAAAATACCAGATTTTGTGCTTTATTTCATGTTTTGTCCTTCACATTATTATTATTCACTCCAAATTATAAATCAGATGTTACGATCCAACAGTTACTCTTTTGTAGTAGTTGTCCAAAATACTTTTTTTTTTTTTTTTACTATGACTTGAGTTATTGTATTATTTTGAAGTAACATTACTCTAGTAAAACTTTTGGGTACTCTACCACCTCTATCTGATTATTTTCCTCTAGTAGTGGTATGTTTTCGACTGCAGTGCATCTGTTTTAGTAGCTGAGATTAAAATTATATCACATTAAACCATCATTTTGAATAATCATTTTGGATACCTTTAGTGTATGTAACATTTACAACACATATTACGATATTTTCTGATCCCTGTTATAATGTTATTTCCATCAAAAACATACCCGGAGTGGTGTTTTGTTTCATTCACACACGTTAACACACAAACCCTGCATTTAGGCTTCTCTCAAACTGAAACCACCTTCTGATGTCATATGGTGATACAGGAGGTGCTCCACTGGGTTTTTAAATCTCATACACCTTCTCATACACTAGAATCATTTGGATGATTTTTTACTTGAAAGCTACTGCTTCATGACATCACAAGGTGGAACAGAGCATTTTAGAGATGTAGAGATGTAGAGGTGGAAGAGTAGCGGAGTAGTAGGAATAGTAACTTTCTAGTAGTAAAATCCAAGAAATTACTCAAGTAACTTGAGAGTAGAAAAAGTAATTGGCATAAATACTACTCGAGTAGACATGGGACAATATTGAAATTTTATGTAGTAAATATCATGGCCAAAAAAACTGCGATTAACAATAATATCATGATAATGATTCAAATTGAAAAAAATGTATTTATTTAATATTTATTTATTTAGTGTATTTTTACTTTTTATTTATTTATTTATTTATTTTTTTTTTTGAGGGGTGGGGTCAGGGGTGAACCTTGATTTTATTATCATACAAATAAAAAAAAAAAGTCAAGTAAATGTAACTGAGTTACTAATGATTACTTAAATAGAAGCACAAATACAAAGCAGTAGTCCAGTAAAAAAAAAAAAAAAAAAAAAATATATATATATATATATATTATATATATATATATATATATATATAATATGTGTGTATATATATGTATATATATATAATATATATATATATATATTACATTGACCTCATCTTGGTCTAACACTACAGGGAGATGGGAGGACGGGAAGACATCTGACACCTTTGCTTCTCCTCAGGCTTTAAAAATGGAGTTGTTGGAGGCCAGACTCTCCTCTCTCTCCATCTCCAGCCGCTCGGCTCCGTGTGACCCCATCTACCTCCTGGACCTCTCTATAGCGCCTCCTCCTGGTGACACTGTGGTTGTGTCCTGCTCTGATTTTACTCTTCACCTCCATAACAAACAAACTCTACGCCTTCTACAGAGCTACGGTGGCCACAAAAGTCCAATTTCAAATGTCAAATTCACTCATAAGTCCACAAACACTTTCTACTCCGCGTCTTTAGATGGCACGGTTCGTTTGTGGGATGTTCGATGTCCCGGGAAAGAATCGAATCAGGTTTTTAGGAGCGATCCAGTTCACAGTTTTTCCAGTTTTGATTTGAGCTGTGACAATTATCTTTTGTGCGCTGGAACGGAGCAGATAAACAAAGAGGATAGTTTTCTGGTGTTTTGGGATGCGCGGAAACCCGGAAGTGCTTTGTTAGGGGTCTACTCAGAGTCGCACTCTGATGACATCACGCAGGTGCTCTTCCACCCCACAGACAAGGACAGGTAAGGTGTTTTATTTTATATTCTAATTTATCATTTCTTAAAGTTAGAATATGTAACTTTTCTGGCCTGCCATCTCCTTGTCTCCGTGGAGATGTTATTGCATTTCCTGGAATGTTCCACAGTATAGCCTTGAACTTATCTATCCCCATGGTGACACCAATCACTAGGCCAAGTTACAGGTCAGATTTGTGGAGAGATGAGCCCAGCCACAATAAGAATGCATGTTTAAACTATACAAACACCTGTCACTGAACAAAAGCAAGATGGATGAGTTTAATGTCATACCTTGGAACATTCCAGGCAGTGCTTGAGCTTCATGGAGACAAGCAGGTGGTGGATGCTCTATAAGAAAAGTTACACAGTTCAGCTTTAACCAATGTATAATGAATCCCATGTTTTTCAGAACATTACAACTTTAGCAGCTTTTACACAGAATGAAACCACATGAAAATATTAATACAAATATTAAATCTGGACTGGTTTGAAGTATGCCCTGTTAACTGACTCTTGATTTGAACTCTATCTTATCTTATTCCATTGTACAGTCTTATTTTATTGTCCATGTCAGGATATTTATAATTACAATTCCCTTAAATCTTATTGTTGGCAGGTTGGCTTCAGGCTCCACGGATGGTTTGGTGAATGTGTTTGATTTGACGAAGGGCGCGGAGGAGGACGCTCTGGTAGCCACGTGTAACAGTGAATCGTCCGTGAGCGCTCTCTGCTGGCTGGGCCGGGGGCAGGGGTCGGGACAAGTGCGACAGGAGCAGACTCGGCTCCTTTGTGTCTCTCATGATGAAGGACTGAAGCTGTGGGATCTGGAGAGCCTGGAGACAGACGGGGAGCTGACTGTCTACAGCACCCAGGACGCACGCACCATGATTGGACACAACAGCAGCGTGAGTGGGCACTGGGCTACTATTGCTAAAAGTTATAATGCAATTGTCAGAATAATACATCGTTGAAAACATTTTGATGATATTTGAAATGGGAAATGTAACTGTAAAAAACACTTTTCTAAAGCCGTGGTACGTGAACTCCATCTAGTAGTGTGCAATCGCCTCTACAATTCTAATATTCGCTAAATTTAGAGTCTATTTATCCAACATTTTACCATCCTTGGCTAATTTCGTGCTTATAACTACTCTAGCAATGATAGAGTTCAATTTTACATCTACAGAAAAGCTAACAACAACAACTAACATGCTGTCGTACACTTCCTGGTTATTGGACAATTAAAAGCTTTACAATACACAGCAAGACACATTTTGATCAAATACATGGGAACGAATTCGATACAGGCCCTGTATTTAATGCCCCCTCCTGCCTCTCTCTCTTCAGGCTGACTCTGCTGTGGACTACCTGATTGGAGGTTGCTGGTTGGATTCTGAGGGGCAGCTGTTGGTGGTCGGGGGTAGCAGTGGAGGAGACATTCACCTCTTTACCTGCGATAAACCGGGTCTAAACCTGGTCAGGACTCTGAGGGCCGGGCACAGAGCCACCGTGAGGAGTTTTGGGTTTGATTCCCAAAGTCTGAGTCTGTTCACTGGAGGAGAGGATGGAGTTCTACTGCGGTGGAGCCCGGACGAGAGGAGCGGAGGAGGTGAGGATTAAAGAAGGCGCTATACCAGATTTTTACTGGTTTAAAAACATGTAAAAACAGAACTGTAGTCCAACTTGTTCCTCACTTTCCTAACGCATTCTGAACATCCTAATTATTCACCACCATGAGTTTCTAAGATCCGTAGGCTAACAACAACTAGCATGCTAACAGTGCACCAGTGTTACTTCATGAATTCTGGACAAAATGCTCTATAAATGATGCAGACAGTACACACTCAGACCCGAAGAGCTGCTTTTAAAATACATTTGTACTGGGGCAAGGGACATTTCACTTAATTTCCTTAAAAAATCTGTTACTGTCCCTTTGAAGTAAAATAATTAATGAATGAATTAATTAATAATATTTATGGGGTAAATCAAATGTGATATTTGACTGTGTTGCAGAGTTCACACAGTTGTAGTTAGCAAAGTGTAATGCAAATTATAGTATGTTTAGTTAAAGCTGCATTACTTCTTATAAATGAGTAAAACGTGTATGTGTGTGTTCCTCAGGAAGTACATTGTAAAAGCAGCACTTTGTGACAAAGACAAATGGTTCTGTCTGCAGCTAATAATAAATAATATAATAGTATTACAATATATCCGTATGGGGCAAGACAAATTTTGCTTCTTTGCGTGGGAAATATGTTTATAACCCCTTTAAATGATTTTGTTTTATGTTGTTCAGTTGCAGAGGGGGAGGTGGGAAGCAGCCGACAGGAGCAGAGTCGGACGAAACCTGAGTCCTTAAAGAGTGAATCTGTGATGAGACACAAGTCCAGACCTCACAAAAAACATAAGTTCAACAGAGACAAGAAACTCACGTGACACCAACTTCACTTTATTTTAGCAAAATAATTTAACTGTACTAAAAAAGTAGATAAGTGTATCTCAAGTTTATAATCCTCTCCTCTCTATAAATTCAGCCTTTAATGCTGATACATGAAGTTTAATGTGTTTTATTATTATTATTATCATTATTATTATTATTATATTGAGAGACTATAATGTGCTAAATGGACTTCTCTGGTGGTGTCCATTCTGTGCTTGGAATGGCCAAATCTATTAGTTCCATTATGTACTGTACATCAATTGGAGACATTTCTACCAGTTTGTCCAGTTTACCGGTAAAAAGGTGAACATCCTGAATAATGTAAAGAAAAGACTATCACATGAAATACTGGAATTACTGTGTTGGATCGAAAACTTTTAATAAAAAAATCAAGAAATGGTCTCATCTGTTTTCTGTTTGTAATTTATTATGCTTAAGGGGAACTAACAAAAACTCTTTTTAATCAAAAATAGAAATTCAGTTGAACAAGTATCAGTGATATCACTTAAAATGGACAGGCCTTTGCTGAATAGTTGAATCCTAGATCCTAGAATCTAGAACCAAACTAGTACAAATCCACACAGTAATATTATATTTTGTATTAAAAATTACATTCTGTTTTAGAAACTTGACATTTTATCATCATTGTGTTATGGATTGTCCTTTTGTCTTAGTATCAAAATTAAGTTGGAATTTTTGGTATTTATATGACACTATTATGCTATATCTAAATACACTTAATATATTCTACTACAACCCATCACTTTTGATCAACATGAACAAGAGATATTGTGACGATACTAAAATTTCAAACTCTATTCTGATACTAAGGAATAGACTCGGTACTCAATACTGATTCTGATACCACGATGATAATAAAAAACACTCTTTATTTAGACAATAGAATGTGATTTTCCACATTAAATGGTAGTACTTTGTTTTCTATTCCCATGTGGCCTTATATCTGTGTAATCCCTCAGTGTCCAGTAGGTTCATAGTGGTCCATGGGTGTAGACTAGTCTATGTGTCTTATACTTGTTCTGATGCAGCTCAACGTCATTCTAAAGATATTCAGGAAAGGTTAATTTCTGTCCTGTGAATGCGACTTTTTTGATTAACAAGACCTGCTCAAATGAGTATCTAGTTTTGATACTAGCTTTAGTATTTATTAGTATTTGATTTTCAATACTTTGAAACATTTCCAGTTGTTGTTTGCTTATCTTTGGCCTATAATTGGCTCAGTCAGTGGAGTGTTCGCCCACTCCTTCAACTGGACACTTGGTCTGACTTGCCTTCAGTGAGTATCTTAGTGCGTGGAGTATTCCTTGATATAGGCTACAGTGATATGAAGGTCAAGTCAAGGTAGACAGTGCTTTAAAAAAGATGTGACATTTTACCATTTAAATGATCCAGCCAATGTCATTTCAAAATTTTCTGTTCCTGATCAGTATATTTTAAGTTTCATTTATTTATTTGATGATTTAAATTAAAAACTGTATAGACATCTCTATCTTCATTTTTGTCCGCTCACAGTCATAACCTGTTATGGCACTGTTACATAACCATCTGCCTGTCTTTCCAAGCGCTCCCTTCACCTTTCCCTGGGATACCCTTTCCTTCCCCGGGCAGCTGTGAAGCCAACTCCCGGGGCTTTTAGGGTCCAAACCAGGCCCCGAGCAGTACTCTGGTTTAGCCTCATTACCAGAGGCTGAAACTGGGACACTCTTTACGATTTTACCCCGATCTCTCGCTCCTCTCCTCTGCCTCTCCACCAACCTCAGGAGCGCCGTTTTGACGTCACTGATTGACGTTTTTCTTCGGCCAATCGCAGCAGCGCAGGTTGTGACAAAATATGTGTCCCGAGTAAAATGTGCTGCCCTAAACTGATTTAATGTAGTTTTTAAATAAGTATGGAAAATGTGTGCAAGAAGAGAGGGTCAGCTGGAGCAGAGAATACAGAGGAGAGGGTCAGATGGAGGAGATGATACAGAGGAGAGGGGCAGATGGGGCAGAGGAGAGGGTCAGATGGAGCAGAGGAGAGGGTCAGATGGGCAGAGGATACAGAGGAGAGGTTAAGATGGGGCAGAGGAGTTCATTTCCGTCCTATGTGTAACCTGCTAGGGAAATAACAATAATCTGGCATATTTACACTATAATTACATATGTTCATTAAATGTGCACTATGCATTGTATCTGGTGGAAGGTCTCCATGGTGATGTTTGGTGACAGCTTTGCCTGAAATGTTCCACAATATGACATTAAATGTATCTATCCCCATAGAGAGAAGCAGGTAAACCTCACCAGACAAATGTACAGGTCAGATCTATGAAGAAGCAAGCCCGTTCACAGTAAATTACCATGTCATTTTGATAAACAGTTGTAACTGAATTTAATGCAAGGTAGAAAAGTTTAATGTCACATTGTTGGACATTACAAGCAAAGCAATAACATCTCCATGGAGAAGAGCAGGTGGTGTACCCTTCAGCAGAAAAGCTGCATAGTGCACTTTTAATATACTCTGCCCCTAATAATATCAAATAAATATATTCACTGTGAAAATCTCTATATGTTTGTGCAATTCAATGTTGATAAATGTATATATCCAGTAGTATGAACAAAGTGTCTTAATATGGGCTGTCTAATACCAAAGAAAAACCTGGTAGGGAAAAGGCTTTCTCTTGTTCAATACTGACAGAGCCATGAAATTTAAAAAAATGGGGAGTTGTAGTAAAGTTATTTGGATCAACACTAAACATGGCTCTCGTGGAGAAGTCTTTTTCCAGCGTTACCTCCAGTGGCTCACTCAGTCTGGGGTGTAGACTTCTCCGTAACACCTGCGGCCATTGCGCGTAGTGCGTCTGTGTGCGCCGAGTCCAGCACGCTACGCTGCGTCTGTGTGCCATGGTCTCTGCCCAACAGTGTTGACAAAAGGGTGAAAAGAACAGCCCCGAACCAAAACGAGCCAAGAAAACTCCAAAACCGGGGCTCGGGACAGGACCTACAGACCAATCAGCAACAGGAATGTAATAGCGACAGTCCGCAGCTTTGTTTACGCGTATTTTGCTGTCATTTTATGGGAGTTTGAGGATTGTTGCAGTGCTGCTACTCGTGGGTTTGGCTGCTCCAGGCCGCTGCACTGCTCCGGGAAAGACATCTGCTGTTTGCCCCGCGCTGGAGGAATCAGAAGTTTAGATTTGATAAGACCAGGACACAAACCTCCGCCTCCGTCTCCTCAGAGGATCCAGGACAGGTCTTACGCTCGGAGCGCATTGGGACCATCATCCACAGACCGCGGCTCGGGACTCCTGCTCTGTCTGTCAGCCTGTAGCATTAGCATTGCTAGCACCTGGATTTACATCTGCCTGGGATGATGGGTGATCGCCCAAACCAGCCCAGGTAACGCTGCTCCACGGGCAAACGCCGCCAAACACTTTTACGCACAGCTTTACTACTGTTTGTGTTGCATAAGTAATGGGCAGTAGTAAATCTGGGGACATGCCCCGACCAATTCCCTAATTATTGATCTTACAACTCCATCCTAATGTGCTCAGTTTTCAGCCTACGTGCTTTAATCGGAGTTTGCATAGTTTATTTAGGACTGTTCATGATCATTTCTATGTTAAATTATGCAGTATCTTGAATAGCAGCAAATACATGGCGATATATTTAGTAAATTCAATGAGAATGGCGGTGAAAAACAAGACTTATTGTCGTTATTATATTCACTACTTGATAAATGTACGATAATCAGTGTTTTTGAATGCGTAGAGTTGAATACAAGTGCGCTGATTGTTTATGTTAGTCGCGATTCCAAATAAACCCGTTGCTCTGAGTGCTCTTTAGCTTCAGGTGGCTAATCGGAAAGCTATCCCGCGATAGCCTTAGCATCAACGCAAGCTAGGTTCGAAAAACAGTATTTTCTCTACAAAACGGACATTTTTACAATCAGAACCGACGCGAACAATCGAACAACACAATCGTGATGTTTCATACGTATCCAAAAGTGAACTGTCTATCGTTAGAAGTGTAAAATTAGATGTAGTTGGCGTGAATCGGAGCTAATGTTGCTAAGCTAACGTACTGAGGCGCTGTCAAGTTTTGAATCTCGGAGGCCCAACATGGACAGTTCTCACGATCCCTGCTGCTAATCTTAAACCAGATGTGGCACAACATTAAGACAACGTTTGTGAGGTAAAAGTGGTTTATTATTTAGACCAATAAGTATGTTTTAGGTGGTAGAAACGTGTCCATGCATCTTACGTGATAAAGTGTAATGTTAGACCTATGCATTTAGCTGCGTGCCTAAAATGGCATAGGAGTCTTGCGTGTCTTGTAGGACGACCACACCAGTACATGGCGACTTCATGCTCCTTGTGACGGATTATCCTGACACTGACATGCAATTTGTCCAGTATTTTAACATAGTACCTTTTTAAAAACCTTAATTCCCCTATCTGAAATTCAGCATGCATTCATTCCCCGTTAGAGACCCATAACATTGAACCAAGTTACTGTATTGCAATGTAATTTGATTTATTGTTACCTCAAATGTATATTTTAAGGCTCCCATATTACACAGAATTGACTCTTGTGAGTTTTAAGCCATGTTTCAATGTTCTTCCCCTGGGTTGTGTTTTGTTTCATTCACACTTTTCAGTCATTCCTTATTATTAGTCTGTTTACATCTCCAAAGCTTAAAACGCTCTTTTCCACCTTGTAAGGGCGATCTTTTACCTTTTGTTCAGTAGAGTTTGGCAATTCCAGGGCAGAAATTATCCAAATGATTCAACTGAAGGTGTATGGAGTTTAAAAACGCACTGGAGCTCTTCCTGTATTACCACATGACATCAAAACGTGGAGCAGACTGTTTTCTGTATGACAGTCTAAACATACAGGGTTTGTGTGTTAAACATATACGTGTATGAAAGAAAAAAACGTAATATGGGTCCTTTAAAATGCTATAATAGCTTTGGGTGCTTTCTCAGAGGGTGCTTGGGTGCTTTGTCTCCTGTAGGGTGAAAGACGTCTCTCATTTCAGTAAGGGACCTATATATATTTCTAGGTGGTTAAGATTTAATGTCAGTGTCAAAAATTAAGTGTTGGTAATATAGCATTTGGCATTTGAATGTAGCCTTGAAATCATGCATGGGTGGATGAGGTCAGAAATGCCATCTTGCCAATTAATAAATCTATTCAATGTGAACATTCAATATAATATTCATTTGCCAAGTTGCTATCACAATTATTGCTAATTTTGAGAAGATCTATGACAAATTGCAGTATGAGTTTTTGTTTTGCGCATGTCTGTTGAGAAAGAAATGCTTGTTGCATGCATTGTACTGTAAAATCCTGTACCATACATTTTTCAACACTGGTATGAAATAATTTGTGTATTTGTTGAGGAAAAGCAGTTTCTGGAGTAGCAGAGTGCAAGTCAAACATTCAAATTTGAAACCACAAACAAATCACTACAGGCCGCAGGTGAGGAAGAGGAGGAGGAAGAGGTGACAGCTGTAGATTTGACTATTATTGTGACTGAAATAGTGTTGTCATGTTACTAAAATTGCAAACTCAATTTTGATACTAAGGAATAGACTCAACAGTCAGTACCGATTCTGATACCACAATGATAATTAAAAACAAACTTTATTTAGACAGTAGAATGTGATTTTCCACATGTGTCCAGGTAGGTTCCATAGTGGTCCATGGGCGTACACTAGTCTATGTGTCTTATACTTGTTCTGATGCAGCTACTTGTTCTGATGCAGCTCAAGGTCATTCTAAAATATTCAGGAAAGGTTCATTTTTGTCCTGTGAGTGTGATGATGATGATGATGATGATGATGATGATTTTTATTATTTTAGTATTGATACCTGCTCAAATGAGTAGCTTTAGTATTGATTAGTATCTGATACTTTTGACAACCCTAGACTGAAATACTGTTTTGTATTCACACAGGATGTGCATGTATTACCCGTCTCCTTGTGCTTATCAACATTGAACTCTGACCTTTAGTGAAAGCGACTTTGTAAATGTGAACTTTGAACCAGGAAGTGTGAGGTTGAGTTTTCGTACTGGTCTTCTCTTTGGAAAGGTTGGTCAGTATTGAGCTCTAAGACTGTTGTTGTCAGGTGTAGTTTTAGTGTAGAGATCTTTTGGTAAGTCATTATTAAAATTGTTGCAGAGGCCAGAAATTTTCCAAAATTCTTCGCAATTAAAAGTGGAACTTAAAGGTATACTATGTGACTCCACCTGCTCATCTCCCTAGAGAGGTTATTGCTTTGTCTTGAATGTTTCACAATGTGGTTTGAAACTTGTCTATGTCCACGGAGACAAGCGGGAGAAAAGCGAGGTCCCCCCCGCTCACATTAAGAATGCACATTTTTCAAGGTCATTTTGAGCAATAAAAACAATTGTAGTTAATAAATGCAACATAGTCAAGTTTAATGCCATAATATCCAGACAAAGTAATAACATCTCCATGGTGACAGACCCCTCCTCCACCACCACCACCACCACCACCAGAAAAGTTACGTGGTGTGCCTTTAACCTTTGAAAATTTGTCCTTTATGGCTCTTAATAAGATTCTAAAAGTGCCACAGTAGACCATTATTCATCCACTCCCTTCAGATGGTGGTAGTTAGTACTTATGAAGCCACAGCTGCCCCGAGGGAGATTGATTTAAATGTTTCTGCTTATTCCCATCACTGAACATAACTAGACAAGGTGTGGAGTGTCTTGCCCAGGGACACAACGGTAATTAGATGCACAGGTAGATCAAACCGCCAACCCTATGATTAATTATTAATAATTTATATTAATCATAGAGTTCTTAAAAGTAACAAAAATCAGATACTAAAACCAGTATTGAATCTAGATATTTGTTTGGAGCATCAATACTAAAAAAGTCCCATTGACAGGCCAGAAATGAACCTTGAATAACTTTCGAATGGTCTTGAACTGTATCTTTTTCACAAGTATAAGACATATAGACTAATGTACACACATGGACCACTATGGAACCTACCTGGACACTGAGGGATTACACAGATATAAGGCCACATGGGAATAGAAAACAAAGTACTGCCATTTAATGTTGAAAATCATATTCTTTTGTGTAAAGGGACAGTGTTTTTGTTTTTGTTTTTTTGTTTTTTGTTGTCGTTTTTTTATTGTGGTATTGAGTCTATCCTTTAGTATCCAAATACAGTCTGAAATTTTAGTGTCCTGACGACACGAATTGCTATTTTGCAGTTTAATAATGGCTGTTGATTTGAATTTGGTGTAAAGACATAGTACTAGTTGCTTTTTTTATGCTTTGCGGTCTCTGTTACCAGGTAAATATTTTGACAAGTACTTTACACTGATGTGTAAGTGCCACTGGTTTGTCAAGTTTATTTCACAATCTTTGCCTTATAAAAACAGTAGTAACTTCATTGGAATGCATCACGTACAAGGGGGACTTGTACACAATGGGACTTTCTATCCCATTTTGATAGGAGGAAACTGATTGGGAATATTCAAAAATGCATTCATTTGGCAAAACCAGAGCCACATTTGATGATCTACTTTGGGATATTAATTGTTAATAGTTTTTGGGAAGGTACGCCAAAAAAAACGCTGTTACCATGGAAATCCGACAGTGGTGCAAAACTACCATAGAGATATACTGGTCAAAACAACATTAACAACAACCCGATGAACTGCTGGGTCACACTGGTAAATACATCTATCGCTCTATAGCGCTAAAACGTTTGAATGAAGCTAGTATTCAGCATTTTAAAAACCCCATTGGTTTAACATTTTGCTCGTGGAAAATTCTATGAGGTGTGACATCACAATCCTGAGTTTCTTGCTGCCTTCCAGTCGCCCCCGGGAGGTGGGACCACAGATCTCGGAATGACGTGATGTCCGAGTTCAACATCGGATGCCCATTCAGTTGTCAACTTGGAAAAACAATGACCAATATATTACAGTAAAGATGCAGTAAAGTAATAAGTACTAGGAAACTGCTCAAATCAGACAAAATGAGGATCCAATTAAGTTCATTTAGTAAAACGGACATTGTTACATTAACAGTTGACAAAGCAACATCTGAGAGTTTGAGCGTGAATTTCTGCTTTTGTTGACATTAGCACTGTGTACACATTAGCAGCATTAGCATAGCAGCGCATTTATAACTGCAGAGGCTCAACAGCTGTGCAGGAGCAGGTTCAGAGAAGCATCTGGACAAAATAACACAAATACGGTCAATATTTGAACTGTCAGATATCAAACCTCATCCATACACAGGGCACCGCCATGTTGGATTTTCCAACTCAAACGCCTGAAATGTTCTCAGCATTTCTGAAATGCCAAGATCGGTGCACATTGCAGTTGTCATGTACAAGTCGGAACTCAGAAAATCCGATCTCCGAGAACGACTGGAACGCACCATCTTTAACTGAACTGTACAATAAAAGCAGTCTTGAATCTTGAAATTTAAAGCTAGTCAAAACTGAATGAATAAAAACCAGAGAGGTCACAAAAATAGTGAGAGTTTATAACTGAGAAACCTTATAAATGAGAAAGTCCGGTTCATTGAGCATTTAGGTTTAGTTTTTTGGAGTGTAAATTGAACTGAAATGACTCATTTTTTCTTTTTTTGATGACTTTTGTCTTTGTTCGCTGCAGTTGTGAGTGCATGTTTGTCATACCTGAGCCTGGTGTGACACAGGATAAACCAGGTCAAAGTCTGGACTTACAGCTGTAGGGATGGGTCACACATTGTATATCTGTATCAGTGACATCGGAGGGTTTGAGGAAGATATCTAGTTGTGATTTTATTTTTAATTTTTTTTTGACAAGTGTTGTTATTGTGCTTAGATTTGTAATTTATGTTTTAATGACAGGATGCTGTTCAAAGTTCACATTTTTTACACATCCAGAAGAACTGACAAAAAGACTGAAATCTGAACTGACAAACTAATACAAGAATCATATTTCAGAAGATGCTTGTGACGATCTAAACTACAGGGTTAGCAGGTTTTGTACAGAAAAAGACCGGAGATTTGGTTGTTAGTGGAGGAAATGATGGTACTTCAAGAATGACAGTATTTGTCATCTGCTAATTGTTTCCATTCAAATTGTGATTCTGATTCTATTATGATTAATCTTACTACTAACTGCTTACTCCCAATGAGACATTAGGCTAAAAATATACATAAATGCTTATTTAATACAAATATACATCATTTATATAATAATATCCTTTATTTATATTATCTATAGCTGCAGATGACTCCCTAATTGTAAGTTATAGGTTAGGTCTGGTATTTTTTCATGGAGAAGTTGGTGGTGGACCCTACACCTGAAAAGTGACATATAATGCACTTTTAAATGAGGCTAGAACTACGTCCTGTCACTGTAAAAACTATTATACTGTTGTGAACTTGGCCTAATATAGCCTTGTTTTGTTTTTTTTCTATAGTACAACTCTCAGTTTTACCCACTCAAAACATGTAGTTATAAAAAGTACCAGCAGATGGCGATAAGCCTGTATGTGGCAGCTTAGTGAAATCAAAAGTAGTTTGTGTGCTAATGCTACATATCCTACATTGATTCACACAGTCATTTTTTTTCCTTAGAATCACATCTCCTTCAGTTGTGGCACATGTTGTTCTGCTGCTTCACTTGAACTTCCTGAACACTCCCTTCCTCTCAGACGACAGAAGAATAGACCTGCACGTAAAAACAGTATAGCTTCATTTACACTGACTCATGTTTGCTTCTGTAATAAGGATTTTTTACCAAGATGAAACAAAACCAGATTTTGTTATAATTTTTAATAAATTGTGCGAATCAGATCAGTTTTGACCTCAACATTTCTTTCTGCCGATATTGATACTTTGCAGCTGATGTCACCATTCCCTGGGGTGTAATGCTAACAGTAGGTATTGTTGTGTCTGAAGCTTTTAACGATTTTAATCACAGCTTTATTTTAACACAATCTGACCAGCTGACTTAGTTGGAACTACAACAGGGGAGATGATTTGTGCTGTTAAACAAACATTACAGTCACAAGCTAGCATTAGCCAACAGTTTTTCAGTTAGTCCCGCTCACCTTTTTGTGTAAAATCAAACTCCTAAACAGGACCATGAACACTTGGCTTGATCACAGGCTCCTGAGCTCAGTTTTTGTATTATTTTCTTTTAGGCAGTGTTTGCTATTGTGTGCATTGTGACACCATGGTAACTGTTGTAATTTCTACCATAGACGTACATGAAGAATCCCCCCAGCCTGATGTCACTGCAAAGTATCAGTAGTACTAGCTATGCTTTTTGAAACTACAGCTTTTTGTCCAATGTATGTGAAAACGTATGAAAATAAATCTTTTTTTTTTTTTTTTTTCATGCAGTGATATAATAGGATAAATGTAATGCCATACTGTGTAACATTCCAGACAAAACAATAACATCTCCATGTAGACGAGCATCAGGAAAGGTACATAGAGTACCTTTAATGTTTTACTATATTTGTACAAATCTAAACACTAAACCTCTTCTCATCTTTATCTGTGCACACTTGGTTCTTTACACTCTCCTCTTTCTCTCCTCTCATAATCCCTCCCTCTTTCTCTCTCCTCCCTCCCTATCTCCTCTTTTCCCTCTTTCTCTCTCTCTGTCTCTCTGTTATGTAAGCCTGAGCAGCAGCAGCCTGAATCCTCCTCTCCTTCTCTCCTCCTCTCTTCTGTCTTCTGTCTCTCGTTTTTTTTTTTTGGATTTTACTCTTAACGAACGCTAAGAGCTGGACTATGGTGGTGACGGGGGACGCCTGTGTCCCTCTGTGCGGGTAAGGACCACTTCTAGACCTGGTTTAGTCTTGGTTTAGTCCTGGTTTAGTCCTGGTTTAGTCCTGGTTTCCTGGTTCAGTCCTGGTTCAGTCCTTAGTCCTGGTTCAGTCCTGGTTTAGTCCTGGTTTAGTCCTGGTTCAGTCCTGATTCAGTCCTGGTTCCATCCTGGTTTCGACCTGATTTTGTCCTGGTTCATTGCATATCTCTTTATTGCATATCTCCGTCTCCTGTTCCTTGTTCAGCCCTTTGTTCAGTCCTGATTTTGTTTTAGTTCAGACCTGGTTTAGGCTTAGTTCACTGCATTTATATCTTGATGTCTCTAGTTCCTCGGTCAGACCTTGTTTAGTCCTGGCTTAGGCCTAGTTAGGCCTGGTTTGGTCCTCGCTCAGACCATGGCTTATTACCTGGTTTATGGCTCATCTTGGTTAAGTCTTTATAAACCTTATATCCTGCATACTATTAAGAACTATTTCTCTCTTTTAATTAAGAATTATTTCTTAATACTTTGTCTTTAATGTAGAATGCAATTTACAGGATGTTTTTTGCATGAGATATTTATTTTAGTATCGATTATTATCAGTGTTGTCACAATACTAGAATTTCAAACTCTGTTTCAATATTAGGGAGTAGACCCGATACTCAGTACAGGTTCTGATGCCATGATGATAATAATAAAAACACTCTTGAGACAATAGAGTGATTTGCGACATCAAATGGTAGTACTTTCTTTTATATCATATCCTATTTTGTATCTTTTCTTTTCTGGCCTTATATCTGTGTGTCATGTGGTCCAGGCAGGTTCATAGTGGTCCCTGGGCTTATACTAGTCTTTGGGTCTTATACTTGTGAAAGGTACAGCTCAACATCATTCTAAAGATATTCAAGAAGGGTTAATTTCTGTCCTGTGAATGAGACTTTTTTTTAGTATTGATACCTGCGAAATGAGTATCTAGTTTTGATATTGGTTTTAATATTAATTGGTTTCTGATTTTCTATACTTTTTACTACCCTACTAGTAACTTTGTAGTGATTTATTTTTTGTCAGCTCTAAGTTGCCAGTGCCAGATTTGAACAGAACATTTTGTACACGGTCCATGTTTTTCTTAGAGGCATGTGAGCCAATGATGTCTCTTTTAAGATCTATAAACTTTCTGTGTATGCCTGGTACTGGTTAGATTCTTTTTACAATGTGTAAACGTGAACACCAGCTACATTTAAAGGTGAAGTGTAGAAGTTTTCTCGTGCCACTCTGGTCTCCATGGAGATGTTATTACTGTGCCTGGGAAGTTAAATTTACATTTAGTCCTTGGTTTAGTCCCGGTGTTGGTCTCTGGTCTAGTCTCTGGTCTAGTCTCTGGTCTAGTCTCTGGTCTAGTCTCCGGTCTAGTCTCCGGTCTAGTCTCCGGTCTAGTCTCCGGTCTAGTCTCCGGTCTAGTCTCCGGTCTAGTCTCCGGTCTAGTCTCCGGTCTAGTCTCCGGTCTAGTCTCCGGTCTAGTCTCCGGTCTAGTCTCCGGTCTAGTCTCCGGTCTAGTCTCCGGTCTAGTCCCCGGTCTAGTCCCCGGTCTAGTCCCCGGTCTAGTCCCCGGTCTAGTCCCCGGTCTAGTCCCCGGTCTAGTCCCCGGTCTAGTCCCCGGTCTAGTCCCCGGTCTAGTCCCCGGTCTAGTCCCCGGTCTAGTCCCCGGTCTAGTCCCCGGTTCAGTTTTGGTTTAGCTGGCCTAGTTTTGGTCCTTGATTTAGTCCCTGATTTATTGGTTTTCTATTGCCTGTATTGTACCTGATTGCACTGACCCGTGTGATTTAGTACCTAGCCTTTAGCCGTTAGCCTTTGCTGTTAGCATTAGCGCTGGGAGGAAGCAGCTAATTGCCTTCGGACATTAGGCTCACAGATTATCAGACCCTGTTCAGCTACGTCACTGTCACCTGGATTTAAGAGTTCAGAGGAGAGACTACAACGTGTACAAGAGACCCAGCAGAAAGAGATGCTACTGCTACTACTGCTATTACTGCTATTGCTGCTACCACTGCTAATTAGGGCTGTTGGATTTGGGGAAAATATCTAATTGCAATGTTCCAGACAAGTTTTGTGATTAGATTTTTTACTTATGTTTTAAGAAAAGGCTTCTATTCAAAGTTTACATTTTAAACACATCCTGAAGAACTGACAAAAAGACTGAAATCTGAACTGACAAACTAATGCAAGAATCACATTTCAGAACATGTTTACAGATCTAAGCTACAGGGTTAGCCGTTTTTATGCAGAATAAGACAGGAGATTTTATTTATTTATTTTTATTTTGTGTTCTGCAGAATTTCAGTAGAATTCACTTATAGGATTGATAAAATGTACTTTTTTCAAGTTTGTTGCCAGTGCAGAGACACGGGTGAGATTTCCCTTTTGCTCAGTGTCCTTTTGGAACTCTCCTTCATAAACAAAGCAGGACGAATGAAGTGTCTTGCCCAAAGACACAGCGACAGTGTGCAGTCGTGAGTCTGTCTATGTGTATGATGTTTTGAAAGAGCAGTGATCTAAGTGCGGCCTCAAGCATTCACTTTTCTCTCCTCTCACCTCTTTCTCTCTCTCCTATTCAGTCTCCCACTCAATTTCTTTTTTTGATTCCTTGTCTCTCTCTCTCTTTTCCATCTCTTTCCCTCTTCTCTCTCTTTCCCCCACTCCTCTCCCCCCTCTCTCTCCTTCTCGAGCTTCTCTTCAAGTAAGACAGTCTTTCTTTCTTCTCAGTCCACTCTGATGCGCAAACTCTAAACCAGGATTTTACATTTCTTTGAGAATCACATTCACCAGGACAAGAGGTCATCAGGGTTCACATGTCCATGAAAAACCGTAACACTACATACAGTGTAAAGTACTGAATGTTGTGAGTGACAGAACATAGTGCCAGAGTTAGGACTTGAACCAGCGACCGTATGGTTCATAGTGCTGGAGTCGGGATTTGAACTGGTGACCGTATGAGTGACCATGCATATTCCTTTTATATTGGTGATATATTTAGGTGGTTAATGATATTTGACCATATTAAGCTTCTGCAGGTCATTTCCAGTCATTCTGTGTTACATGCATGCTTCTGAAATGTGTAAAGATCTAAACCCTAAAAGGCAGGAGATGACATTTGTATGAGGTCTTTCTGCACTGCTGGGCACTAGGGCTGCACAACTTAGGAAAAATGCCTAAATGTGATTTTCCTGACAAGCTAAAAGTGGTTACTATTAGATTTGAAATTTATGTTTTAAAAATGGGTTACTGTTCAAAGTTCACATTTTAAATTCAATAATACAAAATTAAGATAAGTTTTGCTTCAGAACAGGAATACAGGAATGTGCTTTAGTCCTGGGTCACTCCCAGTTCAGTTTTGGTCCAGTCATGGTTCTTCCTTTAGTCCTAACGTTTTCTTTCTTTCCCCCGCAGGGCTATGTCGTCTGCAGCCACCACAGCGCCCTCTGTGGACAAAGTGGACGGCTTCTCGAGGAAGTCTGTGCGTAAAGCCAAACAGAAACGCTCCCAAAGCTCCTCCCAGTTTCGCTCACAGGGAAAACCCATCGAGCTCACGCCGCTGCCGCTGCTCAAAGGTGAGACACATGATACATCAAATATATGTATATGTGAGGGGCCTATACCCTGCTCAAAGGTGAGACGGAATAATATGAAAAAATACATTAGATGGTAGAGTAGCCCAAACTTGCATTTTGAAATAATGCTATTTCAAAATGATATTACTCAAGTAGAAGTACAAAGTAGTGGTCCAAGAAATTAACTCTCACTTGAGTAGTTGTAGTCTTGAGTAATGCAATTAGATGGACAATACATGAACTAATGTACAAAATCTGGTATTTTCAAAGAACAGACACAAAAATGAGACAAACTAAATCATATCTGAATGAGCTGCGAGAAACAAATGTTCAAATCATTTCATATTGTTGTTGTTCCCGCTCTCTACATAAAACATCATTGGTTGAGTGGTTAGATCCACTGCCTTGAAGGTTGGCGGTGCAATTCCAACCCTGACAGATGAATGCTGTCATTGTGTCCTTGGGCAAGACACTTAACCCACCTCACCCCCAGTGTCTGCGTACACTGGTGTATGAATGTGTGTGTGAATGGGTGACTGGTTCCTTGTTGTAAAACGCTTTGAGTGCCTTGAAAGGTAGAAAAGCGCTATAAAAATTGTACCATTCACCATGATTTTGTATTTACCTCAGAGTTGACACCTTTTGTTGTTTTTGTATCTGTTAATGTGTAGTTCTTAATGTAACTTTTGTACGTGACACTTGGTTCATGGTAAGGTTCTATTGTCAGTTACCAGAGTTAGGAGACTGCTGTTGCTTTGTGCTTGTGTTGTGCTTGTTTTGGTGTTACAGACTACAGTAGCCCTTATGTTCAAAAAATAAACAACAAGAACTTAAGCGTGTTTCCTCACACCAGAACGCTGCACTGTTATGTCAGCATGAAGCTTTTGTCACTTGTAGACTTAGGTCGTTTACACATGTGAGTGGCTCTGTGGAGCGACCCCAGTCGCTAGATTTAGTTGTATTTATTTTACTTTTGGGTCGATCTTGTTCACATACACTGCACATCATTCACAAGCAGGGGGCGACAGTGGCTCAGTGGTTAGAGTGTTGGTCCCCCAACCCAAAGGTCAGAGGATTGAGTCCCGCTCGGACCAAGTTCTGTCGTTTTGTCCTTAGGCAAGACACTTCACCCACATTGCCTAACATGAAAGTGGTGTGTGCGCAAATGATTGGAGGTGGTCAGAGGGGCCGATGGCGCGGATTGGCAGCTCCGCTTCCGTCAGTCTGCCCCAGGGCTGGTGTGGCTACCATAGTGGCCTACCATCACCAAGTGTGGAAGTGAATGAATGACTATAGTGTAGCGATTTTGAGGCTTTGACAAGCCTGTAAAGAGCATTACAAGTGTAAGGCATTATTATTATATTATTAAACACCATGAGCCACGTGACAGTCCATCAGCTGCTCAGAGAACTTATTTCTATGACAACACACTTCAGGCAGACAGAGCCCCGGCAGTGTTCACACCTCACTCACCCTGCTCCAGAGTGCGATGGCAGTGTTCACACCACACTCACTCACCCTGCTCCAGAGTGTGATGGCAGTGTTCACACTTCACTCGCCCTGCTCCAGAGTGTGATGGCAGTGTTCACACTTCACTCGCCCTGCTCCAGAGTGTCATGGCAGTGTTCACACCTCACTCGCCCTGCTCCAGAGTGAGATGGCAGTGTTCACACCTCACTCGCTCGCCGCTGCTCCAGAGTGTGATGGCAGTGTTCACACTTCACTCGCCCGCCCTGCTCCAGAGTGTGATGGCAGTGTTCACACTTCACACTCCTGCTCCAGAGTGTGATGGCAGTGTTCACACTTCACTCCCCTGCTCCAGAGTGTAATGGCAGTGTTCACACTTCACTCGCCCTGCTCCAGAGTGTGATGGCAGTGTTCACACCTCACTCACCTGCTCCAGAGTGCGATGGCAGTGTTCACACCTCACTCACCTGCACCTGCTCCAGAGTGAGATGGCAGTGCTCACACCTCACTCGCTCGCTGTTGCTCCAGAGTGTGATGGCAGTGTTCACACCACACCTCACTCGCCCTGCTCCAGAGTGAGATGGCAGTGTTCACATCTCACTCACCCTGCTCCAGAGTGTGATGGCAGTCTTCACATCTCACTCTACCTGCTCCAGAGTGAGATGGCAGTGTTCACACCACACTCACTCGCCCCTGCTCCAGAGTGAGATGGCAGTGTTCACACCACACCTCACTCACCCTGCTCCAGAGTGTGATGGCAGTGTTCACACCTCACTCACCCTGCTCCAGAGTGTGATGGCAGTGTTCACACCTCACTCACCCTGCTCCAGAGCGTGATGGCAGTGTTCACACCACACTTGCTTGCCGCTGCTCCAGAGTGAGATGGCAGTGTTCACACCACACCTCACTCTCCCCTGCTCCAGAGTGTGATGGCAGTGTTCACACCTCACTCACCCTGCTCCAGAGTGCGAGTGAAACTGATCTGAGGCCTCCTTTTTGAAGCACTCTCGGACTGGCCTGATTTACTGTGGTCCAGAATGTGATTGTCGGGTTGATACTGGCCAAGCACCGCTCTCGGAGTGAATGCTCCTGCACGTCGACCTAACTAGAGGCAGTGTGAAAACGACCTTACTCACAGTGAGAAGAGGAACCTTTTTTACTCAAGTAAGAGCACTGTTACATCAATAAAAATGTTACTCGGGCTGGAGTAAAATTATACTGCTAGAAAAGTACTCTGAAAACAATTTCATTAAAAAGTTATTCAAGTAACTGAGTCCTTCCCATCCAAAGTAAGGTGGTACCAAAAATAACAAATATTATATGGACATGGAGCCTGAACTTGGAGTACTGGACCAACTACAGCTACTGTTACTGCTATTACTATTATTACTACTGCTACTTTTATTATTAAAGACTAGGCCTAAGTCTGCTAACTACTACAAGTCAGGCAGGAGCTTGGATAACTTTGTTCATTTGCCCTGTAGCCTTTTAGCATCGGGTGCTATCGTCGCTGATATACTTGCGGTTGCAGACTTTTTATTACCGTAACTCCGTAACCAATTGTGCTCTCATGTAAATTCAAATGGCATCTCAAAGCAGAGGCTCATTAGATATTTTACCATCATTACAGTAATCTGCCTCTGTTGTCCCTCGAAGATGATGAATGAGCTGCGGGGATTTTCCCAGACGCTTATTCAATGCGTGAGATAAAAAATATGAATGGATATGTAAAATAGAGGTAGTTGTGTGAAAAAATTTAGTATATTCTGATACTTCCTTTAATATGATTTTTATGGATACAAAAAGAATAAACGTCTAGGTGAGATATACTGGTCGATAGTGAGCTCAGTCCTTATAGTGTTAAGATTTGTGCTGCTCAGACAGAATGAATCAGCTTGTTTTAATCAGATCAGAATCAACTTTCCCATTTACACTTTCACTTCAAAATCAAGATGATTTGGGTGATTGATACTGATGATTATTCAGGCCGTGATGTCATCATTAATAACTAAAAACATAATTTATGACCAATGTGGAGGCATCTGTCTGTTTCTGTCACATCAAGTTGATTTGATAAAGCAGTTCACAGAGGAATGTGCTCTTACACACTGAATGAAAAGGATTTTTGGCCATGGACTCAGCAATTATGAATAATTGATACATTGTGGTGTTTCTTTTCACAATAACGGTAGTTTCTGTAGTTATTGTAGTAGTGTAGTTTTTGTAGTTTCTGTAGTTATTGTACTATTGTAGTTTCTGTAGTTTTCTACAGATACTGGAAACTATATTGCCCATGGGCAATATATAGTTTCCAGTATCATGATATTCAATACAGATATTTCTTTCTGCTGCCCCAGTCTTTGAGTGCCCTTTTTGAACAGACACAAATATGTAACAAAATTATTTAATATCCCAGAAAAGTCATTTTGTTATTATTAAATATCGATTGGGCACAGTAGCAGGACACATATCAGAAGTCTGTATTAGCTCAAAAAAATCCATACCAGCCTACTACAATCGGTTATCGGTCTTAAATTTAAAGCAGAGGTCGATATTTTGTTAGACCAACCAGATGCCTAAAGAATCGTAATAAAGCTTTATTTGAATTTGAACTCTTTATAACACTGTATAAATGTGACCACACCGCTCTCTTATCCAGTTTGAAGACTGTGGATGAGTTTGTAGTGAATTCAAAATATACATTCAGGGAAAATTAATGAATGAATGAATGTTGTTTATTTGAGCAGGCATATAATAATATCAAAGCCAGTTCAAGACAGTGCACATCCACATGTTTTCACAATGCTCAAAAGGAGTAAGCAGAAGTAAAAAACTTGTGAGAGCTTACCCCCCATATTAAAGTAAATCACATAATTCAGCTGTTGATCGCAGAAGCAAGATTGTACAAATAAATTAGGTCACAATTCAATGTAGACCCAAAATTGCAGATTTATCGATAACATTCCTACAAAATTCCATCCATACACATGCCCATACAAAATGGTCTAAAACTGCTCTATATATATTGACCTGAAAATATCTGCCAAGTTTATCAGCCATGAAAAAACCCAGATCTCTATTTTGTAATACTATAGTTCTTGTAGTTTCTCTAGTTTTGTAGTGTTGTAGTTTTTGTATTTTGTTGTATTTTTTTGTTGGAGGAGCATAAATGTGCTTGTTTCAAGCTGAGTGGTCGCCATAGGAACCACACAGCTGCAGACACAGGAATGTAAATATAGAGACTTATGTAATCTGACACAACACTACGGCACAGGGCTGAGGAATATGAGCAGAAATGCAGCTTTAGCATTAAAGATGTATTTAAAGAAGCATTCCTCTGTGCAGGGCCTTGTCTGTGTCACTGTGGAGTGTTTGGATTTAGTCTGTCCGTGTCACTTTTGGGGATAAGAACGTGTTGTGTCAGAGCAGAGATGTCAAGGTAGACATATTGAAAAATGAGTACAGTGAATGTTGTTTGGAAGAAGGACTGGGCGATGTGGTCTCGATTTATTACATTTTTTTTCACACACTGGATGATTACGATTTTAATCAAGTTTAATTGAAGTCAGAACAGGGACTACTTGTTTGGTGGAAGCTCTTTGTTTTCATTCTTATCATATTATTTAAGAAATTGTAAGCTGTCTTAAATTACATAGTCAGGAGTAAACTTGTTTTATAATAATCCTCAATTTCACTATTTTGTAATTTTTCTAAATCTTGATTATTAAAAACCCCAATTAATTGAATTGATTAGATTAATTGCCCAGCCCTATTTGGAAGATATGCAGAATTTGACAATTCAGTATTTTGTTTTGATATTGTGACATCCCCAAATCAGAGTAAGAGCGTTGCAAAATTAACCAGGCTCATGCCAAACTGATATTTGCCACTATGGTTCTACACATTCATCAATCTGGAACAGCTCTCACTGAAAACGGTCAGGAAAACGCAGAACGTCATGATGAATGCTTGAATCTGATTGGTCGAAGCGTCATAACACCGGAGCAAGCCTTAGAAATCAAACCTGAGTTAAATCCAGATAAGAGAAAAGCAGAGTCTTTCCTCTACAAATGCACAATGCTTCTCCCTGCATGCACTTCACCTTTGGCTTCCACACAAACGTTAGTTCTGCTCTGTGATTGGATGGATTTTTGTGAGTTTGTGAACGTACAAATATCGTGAGAATTTTGCAAGGTTACTGCAACATTGCTTAAAGAAGACCTGTTATTCTATTTAAAAACATGATATTCACCTAAAACGATTTCATAAAAGAAACAAGTCCGCTGACTTTCATGTTAGAAAACTACGGTGCCCAATGGGAGCTGGCGTCGCCCATAAACCTCATCACAACACAGCGCCGTGTAGCTGTCAGCCCCTCCTATGGATAGCTGCAGATAACGCTGGCAAATCCTACGTATATCACCGAGTAAGAAACTTAAATTGGAGAAGGAATAGTATAGAGTATAGAGCAGTGGGCGTGTACCGGCGGTAGCGACAATATGGCGTCTTGAAAATAAGTGATTTAAAGATGGCTCAAACGTGCATGAATCACTCGAAGTGCAGCTTTAGGTGACTAAATGGTGAGAGGAAATGATTCTAACATGGTTCAAAGCTCTGAAAAGGCCATTTTGCAGAATAAGTCTGGCAAGAATTATAATTGTAATTTAAACTTCACAGTCTTGCAGCCTTGCAGGTAAGTGAGGAATAACTTTGGACCACTGCAAACTGTTTAAAATGTGAAAAACAGAACTAGTTCATTTTAAAGACTTAAAATCAAGTAGTGCTCCTTTAAATCCCATTGAGACGTTCCTTTTCGTTTATGTGCACATGTCCCATTCACATTTCTCTGTAGCTCTGGTTGTGATGAATCTTACTGTATCTCTGAACATGGCCCGACAGTTAAACAGGTCCATCTGTTCTGTCTCTGTCTCAGTTTAAAGCAGCGCTGCAGAAAATAGACTTTAAACATAGCTCCTTATACAATACCCCTCCTCCTCCCCTCTTTTTCTTTTTCTCCCTCTCGCCCTCCTTCCCTCCTTCCTGTTTCTCTCATTTATTTCCCTTTCTCTCTCTCTCTCTCTCTCTCTCTCTCTCTCTCTCTCTCTCTCTCTCTTTCTTTAGATTCTCATCTTTGTTTAATTTTTCTCTCTTTTCTCCTCCATTTTTTTTCTCTCCCCTCTTCATTTTTCCATAACTTCCTCTCTTCTTCTCTCTTCTCCCTCTTTCCTACTTTCTCCCATACTTTTCTGTCTCCCCCTTTGTTTTCACCCATCACCTCCTCTTTACACTCAGCAGCTCTCATCCCTCCTTCCCTTTATCTTTCTCTTCTCCTTCTCTTTATTTCCCTTTCTGTACCCCATCACCCTTACTTCCTCTCTCTTTCCCCTTTTCCCCTCTTCTCTGTCTGGCTTCCACTCCTTCTCCCTTTCTCCCTTTATCTCATCCCTCTCTCTCCTTGCTTTCCTTTAACTATCTCTTTCCCCTCACCTTCTCTCTCCCCCTCCCTGTCTTTCTCTCTCACCCTCCCTTCTTCTCTCCTTCTCCCCTCTCGCTCCTTCTCTCTCTCTTCCTCTCTTTCTCTTTGTCTCCCCCTCCCTCTCTCTCTCTCTCCCTCCCTCCCCCCTTCTTTCTTACCTTCTCTCTTCCTTCTTTCTTTCTCTCTCCCTCCCTCCTTCTTTCTCCCTTCTCTCTTCCTTCAAACCGCAACTCGATCTCGTTGGTGTCCTCTTACACTTTTCCCCCTTCCACAACACCTCCAAACCACCCCCCTCTCCGGCACATGTCCTCCCCGACTTGGGCACTCTTTTAGTAGGTACCCTAAAGCCCTCAACCACCCCCCAATGACGGAGGAATCAAACCATCAACCCGCACCCCGATAACCAGCCAGGGAGGCCTAGTGTAGCCGTAAGTGTGACCAAAGTGTGAATTCTGCGGTTAGCGTTAGCAGTTAGCCGCACTTAGCTGCTCTGTGACTGGTGAATGGTGTTACAGCTAAAGTTAGCCTAGCTGCTGTCATCTGTAGGGGCTGTACTTAAAATGGACTGTGGGGTAAGAGTAGAAGTGTTTTCAAAATGAGAATGGAAAAAGTTTGCTTGGAGATAGATCAGAGAGAGACTTCATAACACAAGTAGGTTAAATGGAGACAGTGTTTTCAGACAGAAGTTCAGAGTTTATTTCAATATTGGAGCTAATGTTGTCATGATACTAACATTTCATACTCTATTTCAATACTAAGGAATAGACTTGACACTTGATACCGATTCTGATACCACAATTACAGTAAAAGCACTCTTTCTTTAGACAATATGCTGTGATTTTCAACATTAAATGGTAGTACTTTGTTTTCTGTTCCCATATGGCCTTATATCTGTGTAATCCCTCAGTGTCCAGGTTGGTTCCATAGTGGTCCATGGGCGTATACTAGTCTATGTGTCTTATATTTGTTATGATACAGCTCAAGATCATTCTAAAGCTATTCATGTCTGTCAATGAGACTTTTTAGTGTCGACGCTTAGTTTAAATGATAGTTTTAGTATTGATTAGCGTCTGATTTTTGTTACTTTTGACATTACTACTTCTTTTTAAGACCAGGGCTGCACGATCAGATTTCTCATTTATGTTTCAATAATAATATTTTCTTCAAAGTTCATATTTTAACTTGCACACCCAGGAGAATTGGTATTGGAAATCTGAACTTTAAACTAATCCAAGAATCCCAGGCATTTCAGAACATGTTTGTAGA
Organism: Periophthalmus modestus; assembly: GCA_019594935.1. Taxonomy (NCBI): domain Eukaryota; kingdom Metazoa; phylum Chordata; class Actinopteri; order Gobiiformes; family Gobiidae; genus Periophthalmus; species Periophthalmus modestus. The sequence goes on along the minus strand of JAIEZT010000068.1, from coordinate 25,305,381 downwards.
GGTCTAAACTACACGGTTAGCAGCTTTTACACAGAATAAGACCAGACTGAACTCGCAGGGAGGGCATCCGACACACAGGGACTTTTCAGAATATGTTTTGTTGTTGCAAATTGCTTGTGCATGACCGTTGAAATCAAATCATCATTTTGATTTGATTGCAGTAAATCCTTGTTGGAGACTCGTCAGGCACACTAGAGTTTGGAACTGAACTGAATTATAGAGATTTGAGATTACTCTTCTTAAGTGGGTCATAGGTGATAGTTAAGGATAAGGACTAATATTCAACTGTCAAAAATATTAAAAATGAAATCCTGAAGTCATTCTAATGTATGAAAAGCAACATGTGCGATATAGCCAATGAGAACCTGAGTATTCTTTTGCCCGGCATATTAAATGGTCATTATGATTTATTTGATGGGTTCAGGCTGAAATATTCTTTGAACTTGCTTCACTGCTTTATTTATAAATCTTGTGACTATTGGGATGTCAAGACTATTCTGTGGATCAGTATGTCATTGTTTAGGCCACAATATTATTGAACTCATAATATATTTACAATAGTGACCATTTTAATGTCATTTCAGTTCAAGTTCTACTAAAAAGGTTTTTATCAGTCTGTTTCTGTCACATGAACTTTGTCATTCATTGAGAGAGATTTGACAAAGCTGCTCACAGACAGAACAATGTGATCAAAGAAACATATGGCTCTCAGAGTAAACCAGGTCTAAACCAGGTCTAAACCAGGTCTAAACCAGGTCTAAACCAGGTCTAAACCAGGTCTAAGTCAGGTCTAAGTCAGGTCTAAGTCAGGTCTAAGTCAGGTCTAAGTCAGGTCTAAGTCAGGTCTAAGTCAGGTCTAAGTCAGGTCTAAGTCAGGTCTAAGTCAGGTCTAAGTCAGGTCTAAGTCAGGTCTAAGTCAGGTCTAAGTCAGGTCTAAGTCAGGTCTAAGTCAGGTCTAAGTCAGGTCTAATCTAGAGCTAAAGAATGACTGAAAAATGCAGAAAATTAACTGTAAAATGAGAAAACTCCTCAAATCGCATAGCACCTGAAGGAGCGCGTGTCCCACAGTTTGAGAAACACTACATTAGACACTGTGAATGAAAGTGACTGAAAGTGAGTGAAAGGATTACATTGTTTTGGGGGCAGTAATTGTGAATAGTGGTAAATCTGTGGTGTTTGTTCTCACAATAATCCTCACTGTAAAATGTGATGGCACCACATCCTTTCTCTACATTTAAACTCTTGTTGCCTTTATAATTGTGCAGGACCCTGTGTGTGACGGTCAGTGTGTTTGTAAACACAAATGTCCTCAGTCTGTGTCATGGTCACTGTCCTGAGTCAGGCTTCTGCTCTGAGCCGGAGTTACATAAACCAGGATTAGACCAAAACATCTGCTGCAGCTGTCGCACAACATCAGAGACAGGAGGGGATAGGGAGGAGAGGAGAGGGAGAGAGAGAGGAGAGGGGGAGAGGATAGGGAGAAGGAGGGGGGAGAGGAGAGGATAGGATAGGAGGAGAAGGGAGGAGAGGGATGAGAGGAGGAGGAGGGAGGGAGAGGAAAGGAAGTAGAAACCGGAGAGAGAGAGAGGAGAGGAGGAGGATGGAGAAAAAGGATAGAGAGGAGAGGAGGAGGCGGATGGAGGAGAGGGAGGAGAGGAGATGGGAGAGATGAGAGAGGGAGGGCGAGCTGTGACACAACATAGAGGAGAGAGGTAGGGCAAGAATAAAAGGGAGCGAGAGGGGCTGCAAAGAGGAAGAAAAAATATGGGAGAGGGGTATGAGACGCTAAAGGGGAAGAGAGGGAAGGATGGTGAGAGAGTATAGGGAAGGGAAGGCATGAAAAGGTAAGAGAGAAAAGGAAAGATGGAGAAGATATAGACCAGTGAGAGGAGAGGGAATGAAGGGAATGGAGAGAAGAGAAGGGAAGAAAGGGATGGAGAGGAGAGAGGGGTTAGAGGAGATGGAGAAGAGAGAGCAAGAGAGGGGATGGTGAGGTAAAAGAGATGGCGAGATGAGAGGAGATAAGGGGAGTGATGGAGAGAAGAGAGGTAGAGAAATGAGGTAGATGGAAAGATGGGAGACACAGGAGAGAGGGGGGGTTATGTGATGTCCTCATTGTCCCTTTTGAACCACATGAATCTCAAACTATTCATCAAAACCACCAAATATTCCTCATTGTGTAATTCTCAGAGAGATGACCTTAAAATCTCTGAGTTATTTTCTCATTTCTATACGAATATTTTGAATGGACACAATTAGCGAATCACAAAGACCGCAGTTTCTGAAGTACCATAATTTCCTCCGCAAACAACCAAATCTCCTGTGTTATTCTGCATAAAAACATCTACACCGGACCCTATAGATTGCATAGATATTTAGTTCCATGTGTCATGTGTTGTACAGTAAGTGGATATGGTCATTATCCTGACAGGCCTTCGTCGCATTCTAGTGCCCGACTCTCTTCATAATACATGTGGTTTGTGTGTCTGTAGTAAATATTGTGTGCAGTTTATTGACCCCTGCGTCTGTGGAGAGAGGGAAATCCCCAAATCTAAAATCAGCCCGTCAGATCCTCTTTCAGATCCACTACTCCACTGCGCCGCTCTACAACAAGACGCCACTAAAACTGAAATACTACAGTCTGCAAAGGTCAATGACATCAAAATGTGAATGGTACCAGCAAATCCCAAAGGCTGCAGTATTCTCCCGTCCTCTGTCAAAACCAAACGTCCCTGTGTCTCCATTGGGCCTTATTCTGTGTAAAAGCTGCTAACCCTGTAGTTTAGAGCTCTACAAACATGCTCTGAAATGCGTGGAATTCTTAGATTAGTTACAGTTCAGATGTCTATTATTTTTATACTGGTATTTTCAATAATATTGTACGTTTAAGGTGACTGTGTCAGCGGAATCAAGTAGTTCTCTTATTATTATTTTGTATGATATTAGCTAGTAATAAATCACTCTTCAAAATGTAGCATTGTGACAGGCATAACTAGATGTTGGCAAATCTTATATTGAAAAGGTTGTTTGGAAAGTTTGTAAACTATGTAGAGTATTCAGTATGTAATCTACCATTCATACTTTGCGGCTGATAGCATCACAGGGAATGTTAATGATAACTATAGGTACTGCTCTATCTGAGGCAAGTTAGGCTTAAATCTGAGCTTTGTTTGAACACAATCTGACCAGAAAGACCTGGTTTAGCTGGAACTACAACAGGTGAGATGATTTGTGCTGTTAAACAAATCTCTCACACATAACATCACAGTCACAGTCTAGCTAGCATTAGCCAACAGTTTTTCAGTTTCACTCTCACCTTTTTGTTGAAAATCAAACAGGGCCATGAACACAGGCTCCTGAAAATTCACTGTTTAAATCCATTTTTGTATTTTCTCTTGATTCAGACTTTCAGATCTTAAGCATTTTTGACATGCATTATGTCACCATGGAAACTGCTGCACATTCCACCATAGGCATATGTGCAAAACACTCCCAGCATGATGGCACTGCAAAGTACCAATAAAGAAGCAATCAAAAAAAATCACTCAAACAAGGGTATTAATGAATAATGCTGCACTTTTGTTTTTTTTTTTATTGATGTATTTATTTATTACATGGACATATTGGTCGACAATAACTGTATAATGTCCCAGAGTTGGCCAAGAGGTTAGTTTTACAGCTTGAATCTCAACCAAGACATTTGCAAGTAAATGTAGAATTGTATCTGATTGATTGTTTGTTTGTTTTTTATCCATATTGCCCAGCCCTAGAGACTGTTCTGTTAATACTATTTTACATACCTGTCCCTAATCTCTAAAGGCCCTTTATTCAACAAAATGGATAGAATGTTCTTACCTCCTCAAAAACACTCCTGGAGTTGTGTTTTGTTTCATTCAGACATGTTTGAGTAACTCTTTATTATTAGTTTGTCACATCTCCACAGTGGTAATTTTCAAATGAATTGCTGCCTTTTAATAATAATATGCCTTAGTCTTATACAGCACTTCTCCAGATGCTCAAAGTCACTTTACAGTTCCGTACATTATTCATTCACTCTGCCCTCAGTGGTGTTTTATCTTTAGTTAAGTAGAAATGGGTGAAATCAGCCAAATGACTCTGGTGAAGGTGTATGGAGTTTAAAAACACAGCGGAGCACTTCCTGCATTATCACATGACATCACAAGGTGGAACTGAGTGTTTTCAGCTTGAGAGAAGAACTCAGCCTAAATATACAGGATTTAAGTGTTAAACATGTTTGAATGAAACAAAACACAGCTCCAGGTCTGTTTATGATGAGGAAACAACATTAGAACAGATCAGAAAAGAGACTAATATTCTCCCTTTAAACTTCTCACATCAACATCAACTGCTCTGAATGCTCCCGCCCCCTGGTTTTAATTGGCTCATTACACTAACAAACTTCAGCTCTGTGTTTAAAGGTGCCGTCTGAGCCACAGGATGTCAGGCCTGATTAAACCTGATTAGAACCAACCCACTGTCTCTAAGTGAACCAGGTTAAACACAGAACATCTCTGACGCCATCTTCACACCAGGGATATGCACAAATGGTTGTTTTCAGACTCTAGAATGTGATGATGTCCCAGATGGGGGAAGAGGCAGTTTTTTGTTTTTATTGATAATTGATAACATATTACTGTCTGTTGAAATATCTTAAAAGTGCTCCCATTTGTATTAAGTAGTTAATTGCACTATAGAATGTTGTGATATCATCTGAAAATTCGCAATAGGTCTAATCCTCCTATAGACTAAGACCAAGCTCTGATGGAGATCATCTCCTGAAAGGTTTCGCAATAGGGTCAAATGCAGGTTTAACCAGAGTAAGGTAGGGAGGGGGCCTGACTAAGACCAAGCTCTCAAGATCAGGAGAGGGGTCCCACTGCTCCTGACAGGTTTCACACAGAGACACTGATGGATGGGTCAAATGCAGGTTTAACCCAGAGTCACTGAAGGATGGGAGGGGGCAATATAGTCTACTTCAAATTTAAAGGCTGAAGTATGAACAAGTAGCTGTAGTAAGTAATTTAATAATACACTAAGAAGTAATGGTAACTGTTTAAACCAGGACTAAACTAGGACTATGCTTGGACTGAACTAGGGACTGAACTAGGGACTGAACTAGGGACTGAACTAGGGACTGAACTAGGGACTGAACCAGGGACTGAACCAGGGACTGAACCAGGGACTGAACCAGGGACTGAACCAGGGACTGAACCAGGGACTGAACCAGGGACTGAACCAGGGACTGAACCAGAGATTAGACTGGAACTACTCCAGGTCCTTAAAAAACGACTAAAATATTGATAAACTAGGATTAAGACTATATCTAGACCAGAGCTTTAAACCAGGGAATATAGACTGAACCAGGACTGACAAGGACTTTAACACATTTTAAGGGTTTTAACCAGGACTGAAGCAGGACTGAAGCAGGACTGAAGCAGGACTGAAGCAGGACTGAAGCAGGACTGAAGCAGGACTAAAGCAGGACTGAAGCAGGTCTAAACCAGGACTAAACCAGGACTAAACCCTCTGCTGAGTTCAGAGCTTGTGGGACTTGTAGCGCCCTCCTGAGGTCGTGGTGAGTTCAGGCGCTGTGGGAAACCCTGGCTCTGTTACGTAAGAGTTAAGCTGCTCAGTTCAAAGACGACTTCAGCTCAGAGTCAGTGGAGAAGAGGAGTCAAAACAAAGAAGTGAAAGTGTGAAACAGCACTGTATATGGAGCCTGTGCATGTTCAGTTATCCATGTCACACTGGATTTATCTGGACTGTGGAGTTTGCATGTCCTGCCTGCGTCTGTCTGGTTTTAAAGATCTTGGCTTAGATCTCAAGTGATTGAACACTGAATATGTTCTTGACCCTTAACCCATACTGTAGTCAAACTTACTTGTTCAAATGTATCGCTTTAAATTTATATTAAAGTTGCAATGCCCAATTTTCAAATAGTGAAACGAGGACGTATGTTTATAAATCAGTCTAACTTGTGTCTTCTTATGCAAATTTTGGTACATTACACTAGTATTCACAAGTACGGCTTTTCAGACAGTTTCACAGCTTTAGAACAGCCTTTTCAGATGGAGATGTTTCGCAGAGGCAGACTTCCAGTGCACAGTCAATCCTCGTGCTGCTTATGGCTCTGATTTTCAGGGTTGTAATCTATAAAATACTATTATGGAGCTCAACAGTGACTACCCACCCCCTGGTTTTCAGAAGTAAATTTTTTCATTCATTTTTCCCATAGACTTGGAAACGGAGCAGACTTCGAATTGGGCAGGACTGTGAAACTCCATTAGCAGCAGACAGTGCACAGTGATGTGATTTTGACGAAGTGCTGCTTTAACAGTATGCTCTATGGGGAAAACACATTTTTAACCCGAATCAAGTTGGGCACCTGAGCTTTAAGCCTGTTGTCACTATTTGAAATGTGTAAAGAAAAAACACATGTGTTCTTATTAGTCATTTTACATCCATATGGAGGCCACAGAGCTGCAGACTTTCTACTGTATATTATTGACCTACCTGTTTCCGTTTGTGATAATACCCCCTCTACTTTTAGATACAGAATATATACTCCTGTTTTTCTGTTGTAATACCCCCTCTACTTTTAGATACAGAATATATACTTGGCACCCTGAGTATACGTATTTTTAGGGGTTTTCAATATGCCAAAAAAAAATCACGATTTTCTCAAGGCTAGAGTGCAATTTCCATTTTATCACGAGTCATGCTCAAGTCATCTCCTGCTCTTGAGAGGTCATGCTTCACTCTGATTGGTTAATTCCACCTGTTATTCAGTCAGAGCTTGGCAGAGGCCGACCAATAGGACAAGGGAGAGAAGGAAAAGTGTCTGTTTTTGAGCATTTAGGTGTATTAAATGGAGAATTACTGAATCATGATCTGACGATATCAACAAAATAGCATATTGTCAAGAGATGAGATGAGATCATGATACATATTATTAAATATCACTAACCGCCATGATTTCCTCTCCTGTTTAGACGTGCCGGCCCCGGAGCAGCCCGAGCTGTTCCTGAAGAAGCTGCAGCAGTGTTGTACAGTGTTTGACTTCATGGACACTCTGTCCGACCTCAAGATGAAGGAGTACAAACGCTCCACCCTCAACGAGCTCGTGGACTACGTCACTGTCAGCCGCGGCTACCTCACGGAGCAGGCCTACCCCGAGGTCGTCAAGATGGTATGTTCCAAACACTGTATAATCTGATGTACACACAAGAGCAGGCCTACCCAGGGTCGCCAAGATGGTACACTCCACAGAATAATATAATCTAACATACACATGAGAGAACAGAACATTTGCCTTGGACATAAAAAGGGTTCACTTTGCCCAGTTGCACTCGTGGATCCAAGCATGTGATTTGTCTTGATCCATCCTATATTCCATGAAAGCCATTGACATAAATGTTTAAATAGATTTATTCCATATTTGTATAAAGCCTGTGTGTGTCTCTGTGCTGCAGGTTTCTCACAACATTTTCCGGACTCTTCCTCCGAGCGACAGCAACGAGTTTGACCCTGAAGAGGACGAGCCCACTCTGGAAGCCTCATGGCCCCATCTACAGGTACTGGACCAGGACTAGACCTCGACTAAACCTTGACTAAACCGGTACCAAACCACTAGACCAGGGGCCTCATTCATAAAGCTGTGCCATACATGTTATTTATAAAAACCTGTACTGCTACTATATACAGTCTGTGTTAGTGAACGCAGACGATGCTCTCAATCTTCAATTCAAACAGAGCTCATGAGGTTTTGGTTTAAGTAAGCAGTGAGACACCATGCGCTGGAGTTCAGATCAGCCTAAAGAGTAAAGCACAGATGGTGGTGGAGTTTCACAGAAGCCTTTTGTAAATCAGTTTGTTCCTGCGAGTGGCCACGAGAAGCACACTCTACATAATTGTAGCTTTTAAAGTAGATTTTAAATAAATGTTCATTATTTTCTGTAATATGTATTAGATGTTTAATTCCCTTCTTCTTTTTTGCAGCTGGTTTACGAGTTCTTCATCCGGTTCCTGGAGAGTCAGGAGTTTCAGCCGAGCATTGCCAAAAAGTACATAGACCAGAAGTTTGTCCTACAGGTCAGTCCTACCCACTCTATACTGCCTTTGTGCTCTATGGCCTCATGAATTTGGCAATTTGAATAGTACAATAAAATGATTTGACATGATTTTGCTGCAGTCAGTGAAAAAGGAAAAAAAGCAATGTAATTACGATTTTGGTTCCCACATGTGAACTATAGCGTTCTTAGTTCTTTGATCTGGGTCTGGTGATTTGTCAGAAGGTAATGTTTTTATCATGTGATTTTCTTTTTTTTTTTTTCCTTGTTTTGTGTCTGACTCTTGCTTCTACTCTTTGTGTTTGCAGCTGTTGGAGTTGTTCGACAGCGAGGATCCGCGGGAGAGGGACTACCTGAAAACAGTGTTGCATAGAATCTACGGGAAATTCCTGGGACTGAGGGCTTTTATACGAAAACAGATCAACAATATTTTTCTACGGTGAGAGTCAAACAGTTAACTACCTGGTTGCTGGTTTGAATCCCATTGTGTTTCCGGGCAAGACACCTCTACTGTGGCTGGTTGTGACACCCAGTTAGAAAATACTATTACTACTACTATCAAATTCTCATTGTATTTTTGTTTTTTAATATCAAATTTCAATTCGATAGAAAAAGTCTGGCTTAGCAGTTGTGGGAAACTAGATTTATGTTTTTAAATTATATCCTGTTTACATTTAAACTTTTCCAGCGGTCTTACAGCTTGAGAGAAGAGAAAATCTGAACTGCTAAACTAATTCAAGAATCCCCATGTATTTCAGAGCATGTTTGTAGAGGCCTAAACCACACCTTTACACAGCATAAGACCCCACGGAGACACAGGGAGGGCATCTGACACAGGAACATTTCAGAACATGCTTGTAGAGGTGTGAACTACAGGGACAGCAGCTCTTACACAGAATAAGACATATCTTGCAGCCCTACATGTTTGATAAATTACCTTTTGGGATATATCTCGTATCTGATGTTTTGATCAGTACTACTCACTTTGAACATCTTGGCTGGTCTTGTGTTTAGTAATTTGCACTGTAATATACCACTGTAATAACATTATAACCACAACATTATAACCAATACATTTTTGGCTCACTGGGGCAGGACTTGTCCTAAAGTTTCTAGCCAGTTTATTTCTGTTTTGATGTATTTTGGTGTAGTTACAGCACAATTGTAAACTAGACAAACATTTATCAAGGATTTAGAAAACCATTTGGCTGTTTTTGTATTTGTAAATATTTCTCCAATTATGAAAAATTCTGTCTCATGTCCTGCTTCAGTTCTGCTTTCAGTCCTGCTTTAGTCCTGCTTTAGTTCTGCTTCAGTCCTGCTTTAGTCCTGGTTTTGCGCTTGTCTCTGACTCTCCTGTTGTTTGTTTCAGTTTTGTTTATGAGACGGAGCACTTCAATGGCGTGGCAGAGCTGCTGGAGATCCTGGGCAGGTCAGTCTCAGTGTGATACAGTCTGATACTTACACTGTTACTCTGCAGCAGTCCACCTTTAAACCAAAACACGTGTAGTCTTGGACAAACTTAAAGGGGACATTTTGTAAAACAGGCTCTTACGAGCTTTTATCCATGTCCATTATCCATTAGTTTATTCAGAGTTGTTTATTGCACAGTTCCTGCATGTTTGAGTAATCCTGTATTGCCCTGCACTAGAGGCTTGAGTGCTCATGTCTCCACCCACAGCTCTGTACTCCAGGTACACGTATAGGGTTCAATAAAAATTAGAAAAGAAATAAGTGAGCCGCACTGCAGTTCCTTGGAGCTCCCAATTTTTAATTATTTTAATAGCACCGCAATGTGACATTTTGGGGTCAACCCCTTCTTCAGACATGAAGGATTCAGTTTCACACCTGTTATGTACAAGCCCAGGTACTCACCTGACGAATCATGTGACAGGAAATCTAATGCATACAAATGACAGTTTGAAATAAATTATGAGACGGAATCCTATGAAATGCAGAATAAAATGGTTTTCACTAATACTGTTAAAGTATTCTATTAGTTTAACCCCCGCCAAATATATATACACTATGTACAGTTTATATACAAATATAAAAACACAAGAGCACAAAATTAGCACCAGCAGAAATGTCACAGCCAGTTTTCAACAATAAACAGTCCTGCAGTCTTAAAAAGGACCTGTTTCTCAAGACATTTTAGATCATATTGTTGTTCACAATAGACAAAATATGAAAAAATACAAATATGATTATTACTAAATACACAAAAATAATCTTTAACACTTGTTTCTGTCCCTTTCCAGTTTAATAAAGTTCTGTTGTTTATGTTTCACAGTATAATAAACGGCTTTGCTCTGCCGCTGAAAGCTGAACACAAACAGTTCCTTGTTAAAGTGTTGATTCCCCTCCACACGGTGCGGAGCCTGTCCCTTTTCCACGCACAGGTGAGACTCTACACGCCTGTATACACCTGTTAAAAACACTAGTATAACAGCACAGGTAAACCTATACTCACCTGTGCGGTTTTCATACTCATGGTTTTACAAGTAAGTCCGTGCCTGACAATACATAACAGCACAGGTGAGACTGTACGTGACACCGGACTCACCTGTACATTATAAAAACGCAGATATATTACAGCACAGGTGACACTCCTGTACACTGTAAACATAAACGGGTGTAGAGTGGCACAGGTGAGTCTGTTATAACCTGTACACTGTAAAACAAACACTAATCTATAACGGCACAGGTGAGATTATCTATACCTGTACACTCGAAACACTCTGCACAGGTAAAACCACATACTCTCCTGGACACCGTAAAACAACAGCACATGTGACTCCATGCATCTGTGTAAAACAATAACAGTACAGGTGAGAATATACACACCTGTACACTGTAAAAACACACAGGTGAGACTGGACACGTACAATTTAAAAGCTACGTAACAGCACAGGTGAGAATGTACCTGACACCAGACTTACCTGTAGGTTATTTACTGCATTCTAACACTGTAAAAACACTGGGATATAAGAGCACAGCTAAAACTATGAAGAAACTATAAACACACACTCATCCTGTAAAATATAACTGCATTTTGACACCACACGATGTTAAAAACAGGGATGTAACAAATTACTTTTGGGCTTGAAAATTAAATTGAAAATGTCTCCAGCCAAATATAATTTATTTATGTTGTATGTGTTGTAGTTACAGCACAATTATAAACTAGACAGACATTTATCGAGTATTTAGAAAACCACTTTACCCTGGCAGATTAGACTTTATTTTTAGAAAGTAAATGTTTCTCTCTAATTATGATGAATTACCGTGGTTTATGTCCTGGTTCAGTCCCTGGTTCAGTCCTGCTTTAGTCCTGCTTTAGTCCCAGTTTGGTCCTTTTCCAGTCCTGCTTTAGTCCTAGTTTAGTCCTAGTTTAGTCCTAGTTTAGTCCTAGTTTAGTCCTAGTTTAGTCCTGGTCCAGTTCCAGTTCTGCTTTAGTCCTGCTTTAGTCCTGCTTTAGTCCTGGTTTAATCTTGGTTTAGCCCTGGTTTAGTCCTGGTTTAGTCCTGGTTCAGCCCTGCTTTAGTCCTACTTTAGTCCTGGTTTATTGTGTCTTGAAGGTGACATTGTTTTGCTACATATTTACAGGCTGTTTAATGATTAATCCAGATTTCCTGATGTTTATGGCTCAGAGCAGCTGTTTCTTATCACCACAAAACAACAGAGCATTTAAACCGACTTTTCTGTCAACTCATTATCTTCAGTATCATCAAATATTTGGTATCAATAATGTCAACAGGGCTAGTAATAAATGTTAAATCTGTGGGCATTTAGGTTAGGGATGGTCACATATGGGATTTTTTTATACAATATTTGCCTGATAAATTATGATAATTTAAAATCCATTCAAAGGCCCACAAATTTATGTTAAGTTAAAGTTTTTTTCCAGAAACATTTCACTTCTGACACTGCGATACAACTGCTACAGATATTGGCTTTAATCCTTTAGTCAGTTAATCAGTCAGTGGACTCTTATTATGTTTTAGTCGACTAATCATGTTATTTAAACGTTAAAGACTGCTACAAGACAACAGCAGAAGGAGACGTGAGGGAGCTAAAGACTGAGTATTTTTTGGTATTTATCTATAAAAAAGGCAGATTCAACTCATGATTCCTAAGTTTAACAGTCTCTTTATAAATACATTGTTTCCTAGTACTTGTTTCCGCATAAACAGTATTTTTTGCATGAACTTTCCCTGCAGCTGTAGATTTGTGAGTGCAGTTTGGGTCAGATACACAAGTAATAGTTTTGAGAGTTTTTGCCACGCACACTTTTTAGTTGACAAATTGATCTGCTGGACATGTTTTTTAGTCCAGCGAGAATTTCTTTATTTGACTACAGCCTTAAATATATCGTACTGTCATAATTTAAGTAGCTCTGTTGTCATATGGAGAGCTTTTCTTATTCAAACAAGCTTTTACTTATTTCTGAACAATTTACAATATTACTTCTCCTATTTGCAAGTGAAACTGTTTTTAGACCCATGTGTTTGTCCCACTGATCCATTCTTATTTATCGTAATATTTGGACTTTTAATGATAATTTTAGGCTCCATTCATTACTCAGACTTCAGTGGTAACTCCTCCCCCCTCTCTCTTCTCACAGTTGGCGTATTGCATTGTACAGTTCCTAGAGAAAGACCCCACATTAACAGAACCAGTGAGTATCTTAAACTTTTCTGATTTATTATGCTAATTTACCTTTGTTTTATCATTAACTAGGAAGTATTAAATGTAGCATGCACAATGTTAGAATTTAATTTCATAGTTCATATCTAAATAACTGTTGTCTCTTTCAGGTAATCAGGGGATTACTCAAGTTCTGGCCAAAAACCTGCAGTCAAAAAGAGGTGAGGAAACGTTTATAAATGTTTACTGTGTTTACTATGAGGAAGAGCGGGTCAGAAGGAGCAGAGGATGTGGAGGAGAGGGTCAGAAGGAGTAGAGGAGGTGGAGGAGAGGGTCAGAGGAAACGGAGGATGCAAAGAAGAGGGTCATGATGCAGAGGAGAGGATCAGATGATGCGAAGGATTAAATCTCTTGTTTTTGTCGTAGGTGATGTTTTTGGGGGAGTTGGAGGAGATACTGGACGTTATTGAACCCACACAGTTCGTCAAAATCCAGGAGCCACTTTTCAAACAGATCTCCAGATGTGTGTCCAGCCCGCACTTCCAGGTAACACCCTTTCACAATAAGACAACATCATTTTGCAATAAAAGAACATACAAACAGAGGTGAATTTAAGCAACTGATGGGACATACAATGAGTTTTGTACTAAAATGCATTGGGGGAAAAAATAACCTTCACTCCACCCCAGCTTTAAAGGAGCTATACCAGATTTTTTTCTTAAAAATGTGAAAAACAAAAAAATACTAGTTCATTTTAAACAGTTTGCAGTGATCCAAAGTTATCCCTCACTTACCTTATGCATTCAGAGCACGTGATGAGTTTATAAGCACTTTCAGAAACCAGGGAATCATGGTACAGTTAACAACAACTACCATGCTAATGCGCTCTACCTGTTTGTCAGACAGTAAAATGCTTTAGAATTAGATGCAGTCAGTACACCTCTTGACCTCAAGAGCTGGTTATACAATATATATGTACTGGGACAAGACACATTTTGCTGAAATACATCGGGTACAGGCCCTTTAACTGATTTACAAATTAAATATAAGTCAAATATTTAACAAAAAAATATATATATATATTTTAAAATGTTTTAACATTTGATTAAAAATGCATTTTAATGTGCCCTTATCTTACATGATGGAGGTGACATTTTTACATTCTCCTTCAATCTGTTTTTGACCTGTTATGTTTTTTAAATTAAAGAGGAGGCATTATGCAAAATGTCTTCCATGTTATAATGTTGTTCCCTCTAGAACATGCCTGAAGAGAGTTTAGATATCAATGCATGTTTGAGTAATCAAGTGATCCCTCCCAGGTGAACCCTCCTTATGGTTAGCTGTAAGATTCTGTACAAGGCTCCACTCACAAGCCTACGTCACCTATACCTAGGAAACTGAAACTTGTAAAACATATTAATAAGTTGTTTTCAGCGAATATAGCATTTTGAAAACAAGAAAAACATAACATCGTGATTCAAATATGTTATGCGTTATAGTTAATACCCCATTGTAAAATCCCCCTTCTTTAATTATACCCTCATGTGTCCTGAAGGTGGCAGAGCGAGCCTTGTACTACTGGAATAACGAGTACATCATGAGTCTGATCGAAGAAAACTCCAGCGTCATCCTGCCCATAATGTTTGCCAGCCTGTACCGCATCAGCAAAGAGCACTGGAACCCGTAAGTACTGCAAATACTATAAATACTACTACTGCTACTGCTACTACTATAAACACTATACCAGCCTGTACCACATCAGCAAAGAGCACTGGAACCCGTAAGTACTATGAATACTACTGCAAATACTACTACTACTATTACTACTACTACTACTACTACTGAGCTTCTGCTGCTACAACATTTACTACAAGCACTACTACCACTGCAGCTGTTTCTACCTCTCTATTTTAAACCTTGCATTTATTTCTCATTGGCTTAGGGAATGTGCCATTACTAATAGAGCCTAATCCTGTGAAGGGTTTGCCAGCACAGCCTCTCCTGATGGTGGATTTCTTGTGGTTATTCTTATTCTCTTATTAGTGTCTTATTTGTGTTTACTGTTGGATTGTTTGTATGGGCGCATGTTGTTGTGATGTCTTTCTTCTGTGTTGAAGCCTGTGACCCCCTGTCCCATGGGAGACAATACAGGAAAACAAAGGATTATCTCGTGTCATCTTGTCTCCCTCAGAGCGATGTGGTTTTACTTGTACCGACTGTATTTAGATGGATTTAGTTTATTATTTTCTCAGTGCTAAACGTCTGTCTTGTCTTTTGTATTTCTCAGATCGTGGCCCAGGTGTGTTGATATAAACTGTATCTCTTGGTGTATTTCTCCATATTAAACCTCTCTCTTCTTGTTTCTGTCAGAGCGATCGTGGCGCTGGTGTACAATGTCCTGAAGGCCTTTATGGAGATGAACAGTACTTTATTTGATGAACTCACAGCCACCTACAAATCAGACCGCCAGCGGTGAGGATGACACACTAGCTCTTTAACAACTTGGTATCACAACATCAGAATCCCTGTAGTTCAAACAGATCCGGAGACGGGTCAGAAATCTATGGTAGAATTTGCTGTGTTACTGTCAGAATGCAGATTTATTGACCCGGTTATGGTTAATATCTCTGTAATTATTGGCCCTATCCACATGAAACAAAAACTGGTTCAACATCTTCTCTGTCAGTATAAATAAACAAAAGTGAAATGATTTTTTTCACAATATCTTCAGAACGTGGAGCCATTCTTTAACCCCAAAGATGTGACTGTTGTCAGTTGAAAGGACTGTAAGCCATAAGATTAATATGACAAGTTTGAGGAGCCAATTCCAAACTAATAATGAGAAGGTTCAAAGTTTGTGGATCAGAAGTTTGGAGATTTCTTTCAAAAACAGTGCATCTTTCATAGTCTTTCAAGTGATGATGTCACTTCTCAGTCCAATTAGGAACTTCACAGCTAATTTTCTTGCTTTGTTTTTGTTACTTATTAATGACACAAGAGAGAATGACCATTCAAAAGTGTGTGTTTAACCACAAATTGTATCAAATATGTAAATTTTGTAATAATCTAACATTTCATAGGATTATCAGTGTGTCTCTAACTGGCGGTAACACTAGCTTAGCGTTGCCTTGCTTCTTACTTTTCCCCCACGGTTTGTCACACTCGTACCTTTATTAACTGTAAATGACTGCCACCCCTTTTAAATGTGAGATGTGTTGCTAAAAAAAAAAATGTAAACATGACCAATACTTTCAATCATGTGCCTTGGACCTGGAAGTGACAGCACATGCTAACCGTAGGCCCTGCTCTGTCTGAGGCTTTGTTAGACTTTATGGTCAGCTTCTGTTTAAACAAAGCTTAGATTAAAGAACTGATTTAGCTGAGATGATCTGTGCTGTTAAACAAGTCTCGCTCAAATAAAATTACAAATTAATTAGTTTTTCAGTTAATCTTTTTTTTTTGTTGAAAATCCAACTTCTAAACAGGACAATGAGCGCTCATACTGATCAGACTCCTGGAAATGTGCGGTTTAAATTAATTTTTATTTTTTTCTTGACTTTTCAGACTATCAGAACACTTTTTGACAGTGTTTACTAATGTGTGCATTGTGTCACCATGGTAACTGGTGAACATTCCACCATACACATACATGCAGAACACCCCCGTGACGTCACTGCAAAGTATCAATAAGCCCCTGCCCTCCATCTGAAATGATGGTATCAAATTATAGAACGTGAAAGCAGCCATTCAGACATTTTTTCTTTGTTTTCAGTGAGAAGAAGAAGGAGAAGGAACGTGAGGAGCTGTGGAAGAAGCTGGAGGACTTGGAGCTAAAACGCGGCCTTCGGAGCGACGCCATTATCCCCACTTAACGAACCTTATGTCACTCCCTGTCCTGCCCCCTACACTTCCTCCTCCTCCTCCCGTTTCCTCGACAACGACGACGACCGCCATTTTGTTCTTCTCCTCCTTCTCCACGAATCGGGAGTCGAGTCAAAGCTGTTTTTTCTTAATAATTTTGAATTTTTTTTTTTTTTTTTTGTGTTTTGTGCGACTTTATTTACCGTAGAACCATCACTTTTTTGTTTAGCTATCATTATTTCAAAGTAAAAGCACTGTAAATAATTACTAAAGTAGCTCGGAGGCAGGCATCTCAGTGTGGGCTTTTAATTTGAAAGTTCACACTGGTGAATTTTCACATTAAAAGTCTGCATTTGGACGCACACTTCCTGGAATACCTTAGTTTTACCATGACGTGGGTGAATGAGACCTTCCCAGTCACTGTAAATAATTATTTTTTTCTGTTTTTTTTTTTTCTGTTTCTCCCGTTAAAGCTGATAATATTATTGCGAAAACAATACAAAAATGACAATAATAAAAGAGATAAAAAGTGGAAATAGACTTTTGTGGGAAGGGGCTATTATTTTGGCGGGATAATATTAGTTAATGCTCCTGTTTAGATTTTGCTTTCACCCTTCACTTTCTGCGTCCTTTCAAAATAACACTACTCATAGAAAACGCTTGTCTGGAGTCGTTTACATGCAAAAAGAATTTACTTTTTGGACAATTAATTTGTATAATTTGCATGTGAGGATAAAAAGGAAAACATGAAATATTTTTTGTCTTAAGCAACTTGGTCACTTTTTGTCATGTAAAATTATGCTTCTGGATACTGAAGCAGGACTAAAGCAGGACTCAGCCAAGGACTCGACCAGGACTCGACCGGGACTAAAACAGGTCTAAACTCACCTCTACTCTGATAATGCCTCTACTTTTTCACCATATTGAATAGAAACATCTTAAATTCTAGACACTAAACTTACAATTTAGATTTTTTTTTCTACAAAACTACATTTTTTCATCCAAAACTAAGACTTGTTGCGTGTAAACAGACTCCTCCATCTTTAGACCTGGTTCATCTCTTTATTTCTCATCTTTGTGTCTTAACACTGCTAAAAAAAATCTTTATTCACAATCCTTACTGTTTGTCATCATAGGCCAAATTTTCAGTGTTTCTGTGAAGCAAAAAAATATTCAATTTCAGTTTGTAATTTTTCATTTCACAAAGTGAAACTCCACTTTTAAAACTATTAAAACTCTCAAGTATTGAGAAGATTTTTGATATCTTTTTAAAAAATCATATTCATCACAACCTACAAAATTAAACTGATAAATTGTCGAGACATTTGAAAATGAAATTTTTTCCTAAATACATTTGAGTAAAGATGAAACAAAGTAAAAATTTGAGCTAAAGCATATCCTTATAAAGTGCATTGGATTACCTGAAACAGAGTACATCAAAAGTAAAGTTAAAGCAATTGGCAGATGCTAAAGGTTGCATGCCAACAGTCAAAGCTCATTGTTGGGTTTGGCTTTTTGTTAATTATAATTAAACCACAATTTCACATTTCACAACTGTGGATGTCAGTTTTGGTCATGAATCTGTAAAGTCTTTATCACATTATTTCACTGTAGTTGCTTCACAGAAAACCCAAGACTTGGCCTAGTTTCGGTATCAGTCTGGCACTGGTACAAACTGCCTACATTTTCAAAACTCCATGAAACTGCAGCGCGATGAACTGCCTAACGGGGGCGCTATTCTTCACAGTATTCAACCTCCAGAGTCAGAGGTGTTCACTGATAAATGCCGGGTTAAGCCAGTCGAAGTCGTATTGTAGAAGTTTGTGTAGAAGTGAGAAGAGAGGTTGTGGCCCTTTTGGGTGAAAATGAATGGAAGTCAATGGGAGAAACAAACAATATGGGTTTTATAATGTTATTGTAATTATAAATAGTTTCAACGGTGCTCAATAAAAGTCCCTGGTTTAGAATGTGGTTAAATCTTGGTTTAGTCCTGGTTTACAACAAGGTTTAGACCTGGTTTAGTCTGAGTTTTTTGACCTGGTTTATAGCTGGCTTCAATCCTGGTTTAGTTCTGGGTTTTCATTCCTATTCTGTTGATTAATCTTCTGGTTTGGTCTAATTATGGTCGATTAATCCACTATAACATTTCATAAAATAATATTTGCAGATTTGGCTGTTTTAGGTCTGGCTTTAAACCTGGTCTAGTCCCTGGTCTAACCCTAATGGGCTAGGATTAAGCCTGGCTAAATTTGGATTAAGATCTAGTTTAATCCCTAGACTTGAAGAAGTATTGACCTAGACCTGCTTTAGACCTTGTTTAATCCCTGGTGTAGTCCTTATTTAGTCTCAGTTTAGCCCCTTTAGCATGTATTTAGATTTGCATTAATTACTTTAGTTCTGGTCTAGACCTGGTTTAGGTCCAACCCTGGGCTAATCTTGGTTTAGATTCTGGTTTAGACCTTGATTAGTCTTGGCCAAGTCCACGTTTATTCCTGGTTTACTCCTGGTTCAGTTCAGGTTTAGACCCAGTTTACACCTGGTTTAGTCCTGGTTTTGTCCTGGTCTATTCCTAGTTTACAGCTGGTTTAGCCCTCGATTAGTCCTGGTCTACTCCTGATCTAGTCCTAGTTTACTCCTGGTTTAGTCCTGGTTTAGACCTGATTTACTCCTGGTTTACTGCTGGTTTAGTCCTGGTTTAGTTCTGGTTTAGTTCTGGTTTAGTCCTGGTTTAGACCTGGTTTAGTCCTGGTTTAGCCCTCTGTCTCACATTGCCTTCCATTCATTTCCATGGTGGCGTCTTTAGCATCAGTCCGTTTTAGCGCCTTAGCTCTTCACTTCCTGTTTAGTTGAGTTTAGTTTTTGGAGCATTTCGGGTCTATATTTTCGTAGTGGGAGGGTGGTCTCTGTCTGTCCATTTCTGTCTGATTTTTCCTCTTTTTTTGCAGCAAATTTAATGTGTGCTTAGAGCGGCCCAAATGTACAACTTATGATTTCAAAACCTGCAAAAACCAAGAAAAAAAACACAAAAAGGGTTGGAGAAATACAAATGTTTAATTATTTTAAAAAATAAAGAGATATTAAATTAAATCTGTTTTGTGATAAAGTCCAGACAATACTTCTTTATTGGAGCGAAAGGGTTTGAATGTGCAAGTTTGTGGGTTCGACTCCTGATCTCTGGAGTGAGCACGTTCTCCCTGCGTTACTGTGACAGGGGGCTTAGCCTGTTTCCTCCCTCTCACCAGGAGGTTGTGGGTTAGACTTCCTGGCTCATTAGCAATAGGCTGTCTTAAGTTCTTAAAGTAAAAAAAAAAAAATGAATTCAAACTAATGTTATATGATATCATTTATTTTTAAAACATTCGGAAATACAGTTTTTAAATTTAAAATGCTTTGAAATACATTCATGAAAATATATTCTCTGCTGCAAGAATTTTACCTTTTATTTAAGTCCAACCATCTCCATATGCTGCTTGGCTTTAGGGTGAAGGAGGAGCACATGCAAACTCCTCTGGCTCCAGGAATCGAACCAGGGACCTTCTTGCTGTGAGGCGAGAGTTGTAAACATTCCATACATATTTTTAAAGAAAAGCAAAGCAAAATATAATGTGTTACAAACAAGGGATTAGTTCAACAATTTTATGCAAGAGACAAAATTCACCAAAGCATATACAGAAATGATACTATATCTTTTCACCAGAAGAGGGAGCCAAAGCTGCTCTTTTAAATAAACTGGATCATTCTGCATTTATTAGATAAAAAAAATAAAATTGCATAAAAGTCCAACAGACAATTTGAAATTCCCTGAAAAACTTCACATTCTTTGAAAATACAATGACCAGAGAAAGACACAAAATGAACAAAAATAATGGACACACATAACAGCAAAGGTGAGTCAAGTGTCTTGCCCAAGGACACAATGGTAGAACACCTGTAATGCATAACACACTACCAAAGCACTGAACATCAAGACAATTACGAAATAAAGAAAGGGCCAATGTCCTTCAGATGAGAGCTGTCCAGGTGATGAGTCAAAATTGTTTGAACAAACAGATGTGAAACATTCACTTAAAGTCACATTTCTGCAGATAATAACTATATGTGAGTAAATGACTTTGGATAAAAGTACAAATATAATAAGAACTTTTTATGTCAGAAGTAACATTGGTTTTAATCAGCTTTTTTGGTTGATTTTGGAACTATTCGTGGGTTTGTTTCCTTTTGAGGACATTTTCCCATTCAAAAGATTTTTGAAAATATTTAGTCTAATTAACTACTTAAATTGTCTTCATGTACTCCACCTCGTATCACATCTACCAGGACCTGTCAATTTTCTACCCCAGAACAAAAGCAGGTTTAAACCAGGTTTAACCAGAACTAAACCAGAAATAAACCAGGACTAAACCTGGTTGACATGAGAGACAAAAATCAGAAACAAATCCAAACTGAATCATCCATTGTCGTACACCAGCACAGTCTGCGGTTGAAAGTCTGTCAGAATTCCTTTCAGTCTCTTCCTTTTGGGTCCCGGGTTCAGACCCTGGTTTAGACCAGGACCAGACCCAAGACTAGACCCAGAATTGGACCTGGGACTCGGTCCAGCTCCAGGTCTTGCTCCAGGTCTTGCTCCGGGTCTCGTTCGCCCCTCCTCTCGCTCGCTCGGGGCCGGTTCCAGGTGGATTTTGCGGAGCAGGTTTTGGATCAGTACCGCACGGCGCAGGTAAACCTCCGGATCCATCAGAAACCTCAACTTCTCCAGAGACAAGGCCAAAATACAGCCACGGTCCTCAGACAAGATCAGGTGCTATGGACAGAAAGACGTTTAAACATCTCTGCAACCTCTGCTCCTCTGACCCTCTCCTCTCTCCTCTGACCCTCTCCTCTGCTCCTCTGACCTCCTCTGCTCCACTGACCCTCTCCTCTGCCCCTCTGCTCCTCTGACCCTCTCTTCTGCTCCACTGACCCTCTCCTCTGCCCCTCTGACCCTCTCCTCTGCTCCTCTGACCCTCTGACCTTCTCTCTGCTCCTCTGACCCTCTCTTCTTCTCCTCTGACCCTCTCCTCTCTCCTCTGCTCCTCTGACCCTCTGACCTTCTCCTCTGCTCCTCTGACCCTCTCTTCTTCTCCTCTGACCCTCTCCTCTCTCCTCTGACCCTCTCCTCTGCTCCTCTGACCCTCTCCTCTGCCCCTCTGACCCTCTCTTCTGCATCCTCTGATCCCAGACCTTGGTCAGAAATACATATAGCTAGAGGATTATTGTTCCAGGTTGATGAGGGAAATCAGAGGAAACCCAAACCGACACAGGGAGAACATGCAAACTCTACCAACCATCTTGTTTCTAAAGGTCCATTTTCCTTCACTAGACTCATGATGCTTCAGTGTGAAACAACCATATTTAAATGTTGACTGCATTTGTTGTTAGCCTAATTTAAACTGCTCATGGTGTGCTGAAAACCAATTTTAATTGAATTTTCCATCAAAAACTTAACAGATTCAGGATTGTATATGATAAGAAATTCTAGTATTTAAAGAGGGTATTATACAAAATGTACTTTTTGGTACTTTCTACCATGTTATAACATTTTATCCCTCAACAACATGCCTGAAGAGGTTCTAAATGTCATCCATCCATGTTTGAGTAATCTAACGGCCCTCCCCTGGCCCCACTAGAATCCTCCTTCTGTGCAAGGCTCCGCCCAAAGCCTACATCACCCATACTCCCACATGACGATTCCATACTACATGCAGTAGTTTCATTAGAGGGATGCAGCTGATTGTGATGTGATATTGCTCTGAAGGGGGAGTGATTTAGCACAGAGAGCAAAGGGAGGAGAGACTCATAAAACATGTTAATATGTTGTTTTTGGTGAATATAGCATTTTGAATAAAAGGTAACATGGTGATCTGAATATGTTATGTGTTACAATTAATCCCCCATAGATGTAAAATAGCCCCCTTTATTTTTAGAGGACCCCACACATACATTTGTGTTATACTTAAGTGCATTTTATTTCTCTTATTTGCTCTAAATGCACTGATTTTTACATAAATCAGTTAATCCTTGGATCTTGGTTTAGTCTTTTGTTAAATGCGATGGTGTTGTCATGGAAACTGCACGCTGTGGTTGTTGTTTAAGAAAGAGACAGATTATAAACTCAACAACCTCAAGAGAGCAGAATAAACAACACTATAAGACCCATTCTACAACTTGAAACTGCTCCTGACACGTTTAACCCAGAGACGCTGGAGGATGGGTCAAATGCACAATATCTTACTTGGTGTAGGTAAGCCGGCAGCGCGGGGGGTAACTCCTCTTCTGCATATTTCCTCTTAAAATAAGCGACTTTCGACGTCCTTAAATGGTCAAGAGCCTCTAACAGGAAACAGCTGTGGACAGAGAAAATGTGTCAGATGCCCTCCCAGCCTCCTGTATCCCTGTAGTGTTAAACAGAGAAGGGGGCAGGTGTCTGTTGTGGTGCGTCAGATGCCCTCCCAGATGTTGTGTTTGGATAAATACAGCAGGAGAATAGATCTTGGTTAAATCCATGTGGTGTGAATAGTTTATGTAAATAAAGTGTTGCATAATTGTCCCTGATCGTTGAACGTTACGAAACACGACACCTCTGAACGTGACTCATGTTCAGTCTAAACTCCAGCCAAAAGAAAACAAAAGCAGGGTGAGATATTAAAGCTGCACTATGTCATTTTTTTATGCGCTTGTCTCCATATGATGTGATTTTTTATTTATTTATTTATTTATTTTTTTTTGCTCTAAACTACCTTAAGAACATGCTTTCAGTGAGCATGCTCTCCTCTCCACAGATGTGACCTGTAACTTCCATTTTTCACTTCAAATCAATTTATTTTTGTATAACCCAAAATTACAGCTTGGCCTGCTGGTGTCTCCTGATTGTCTCCATGGAGTTAGATAAGTTTAATGCCATACTGCCAAACATTCCAGACAAAGTAGTAACATCTCCATGGAGACGAGCAGGTGGAGAACTCTCCACCAGAAAAGTTACATAGTGCAACAACATTTAGCAAAACTGACTTTTAGAGAGAGGCATAATTCAATTAGATCTAACTGTTCCCCTGCTCCTCTGACCCTCTCCTCTGCTCCTCTGACCCTCTGCTTCTCTGACCCTCCTCTGCATCCTCTGCCCCTCTCCTCTGCATCCTCTGCTCCTCTGCCCCTCTCCTCTGCATCCTCTGCTCCTCTGACCCTCCTCTGCA
Source organism: Periophthalmus modestus (assembly GCA_019594935.1). Classification (NCBI taxonomy): domain Eukaryota; kingdom Metazoa; phylum Chordata; class Actinopteri; order Gobiiformes; family Gobiidae; genus Periophthalmus; species Periophthalmus modestus. The sequence continues at coordinate 25,281,551 of JAIEZT010000068.1, read as the reverse complement.
TCCTCTGACCCTCTCTTCTTCATCCTCTGCTCCTCTGACCCTCTCCTCTGACCTTCTCTACATCCTCTGAACCCAGATCTTGATCATGAATACATACAGCTGGAGGATTATTGTGCATGTTTGTTGCAGAATGTCCCAGAGTATGGCATTAGATGCAACCCTGCTCTCATAGTATATTCCAGGCAAAGTAAAAATATCTCCATGGAGACAAGGAATTTGTAGACCTCCACCAGAAAAGTTAAGTAGTGCACCTTTAAGTTGGAACATGAAATTCAAAGTAATTGAATTTGCAGAAATAATGACATTCAAAATATGTGTGGAATTTGTTAAGTATTTGATTTCATTGTAGCAGAAAAGTATTTAATTTTGCATTATTCATTTGCATGTTTTAGGCAAAAGAAATAATAATGATGATTTAAAAATAAAAACATGATTAATATTAATAATAATAATAATAATAATAATTTGTCTGTTTTGTTTTTCAGTCAAATACTATGCCGTAATAAAAATATGCAGATGTTCTTACCTTAAAAGCACAAATGTTTTGGATCCAACGTGAAAATATATCCCAATTTTAGAAGCAGTCTGTAGCTCCAGCTCTGAGGTCCTGCAGCTTAAGTCCAGTTTAAGACCGGTTTAAATCCAGTTCAGCTTGGTCCCAGTCTGGTCTTTGATCCAGGTTTCAATATGCTTTTAGTCCAGTTATGATGTATTTGGTTTAGTTTTAGGTTTAGATTTTTGTGCTGTTATTTTACCCAGTTTTTGATCCTGTTTAAGTCTAGATTCGGTCCGGTTTTAGTCTTGGTTTTAGTCCTGGTTTTTGCCCTCTTTATTCCAGTTTTGGTCCTTGGTCTGTTTTGAAGGCAGGAAAACCCTCTCTTTGAGCATCACAGCAACAGCCCTCTCCTCGCTGCACTCTGACTGGTCGGTTCAGGCCACGGTGAGCTGTGATTGGGCGATTCGGAAGCAAGAGAGGAGGATGTTGCTAAGAAACAGAAGCCTATACAGCGGAGATGGACCAATCAGAGACGAGCGTTCGGGGATGGTAAATACAATACAGGAATGAATACAAAAGATAAGGACTAAAAGCAGGACTAAAGCAGGACTAAAGCAGGACTAAAGCAGGACTAAAGCAGGACTAAAATGAGGACTAAAATGAGGACTAAAATGAGGACTAAAATGAGGACTAAAATGAGGACTAAATGAGGACTAAAATGAGGACTAAAATGAGGACTAAACCAGGACTAAACCAGGACTAAACCAGGACTAAAAGGATAGAATCAATGAACTGGAGCTGATGTTATCACTCAATCAAAACACCCAAACCAGAACTGAACATGGACCAGGCTAGACTAAAACTAAACCAGGCTGAAGTAGAACTAAAACCACGTCAAAACCAGGACTAAGCCAGGTCTAACCAGGATTGTACTAGGGACAAAACTGGGACTTTACCCAGAACTAAACCTGGACTTGTTAAATCTAAATTAATAATCACCACTATAATGTAAATGTAAATTAAAAGACAAGATATAAACTGTAGTGTGGCTGAAGCAAATATACGAAACCCCAACCCAAAACACGCGTCAAGTCCTCCAGATAAGGTCCCGAGATGGGCCCCACTGCTCCTCACGGGTTTAACCCAAAGACACTAAAGGATGGGTCAAATGCAGAGGACACATTTCTCTATGGGGAAAATAAAGTGTACCTTAAGCTTATCTTTACCTCAGCCTAAAAAGAAGTAGACGGAATGAGGGATGATGCAGAAAATAAAATAAATTATAATAAAGTAAACAGGACGATAAACATTTGATATTTGTGCACTTTATTTGGAACAACAAACTCAGTACAAAAGGTGCTTCAGTTTAACCACACAGGACTCTAGAGCTGGACTAGACTGGGACTAGAACTAAAACAGGACTTCAAGGTTCAAGAGAAGGTTAGTCAATAGTACAACTAATCCAAAACTCTAAATGGTTCAAACAAGGACTAAAACAGGACTAAACCAGGTCTAAACTGAGGCTAAATATGGAATAAATCAGGTCTAAACTTGGACTGAACAAGGGATTAAACTAAGGCTAAACCAAGTCTAAACATGGACTAAACTAGATCTAAGGCTAATCCAGGACTAAACCCAGTCTAAATCTGGCCTGCTGAGTCCATGTGGGTCCATTGGTTCATGCAGTGAACAGCAGCATTCAGAAACACTGAGAAAGTTTCATGCAAAAACTCTAGTCAAATTTAAACTGTTTAGAAACCACCAAACGACTAAACCAGGACAAATCCAGGACTAAACCAGGGACCAAACTAGGGACTAAACTAGGGACTAATCCAGGACTAGACCAGGGATTAAACCAGGGACTAAGCCACAACTAAACTAGGTCTAATCCAGGACTAGATCAGGACTAAATCAGGACTGAACAAGGGATTAAATCAGGACTAAACAAGGACTAAGCCAGGGACTAAACAATAACCACACAGGATTAAATCAGACTAAACAAGAAAAAAAACAAGGATTATGCCAGGACTAAACCAGGACTAAATCAGGACTAAACCAGGACTAAACCATGACTAAAACAGGGACTAAACCAAGATTACACCAGGGCTAAACCAAGAATAAACCAGGAACTAAATCAGGAATTAATCAGAACTAAACCTAGGACTCCACTCAGAGAGGTCGGGAGTCTAACCCACAACCTTCTCACTGAGAGCAGTAGACAGTCCTGAGTCGTTTGGTGGTTAGTTTTGATATGTCCGGTCCAATAGTTTTACAGGCACTTTAACTTTAACTTCATGCACCATTTAAAATATGAAATATATTGAAACATCCATAAATCTTCTGCTAAAAATATAAAATGTACTTCTCTACAGGCCTCATGCATGAACACGTGTGCACTGACAGCAGGACTATTCACATGGGCTTAAAATCACTTCAGTTCTAAAGGCCATCTTGAGTTTTGGACATGTTTCGGTATGTTAGACAGAAATCCAGAGGTGGCAGACATAGTCAAATTGTACTTAAATCTGGGTACTGTTACTTCATAACAACATTATTCAAGTGCAGGTAGTGGTCCAAGAAATTTCTCAAAAGTCCCTGTACCTGATTTTTTTCACTATGTATTTGAGAAAAAGGGTCTTGTCCCACTACAGTTTTATTGCATAAGCAGCTCTTGAGGTCAAAATAAGTCTGTTGTGTACTGCTTGCATCCAATTAGGAAGTGTTATATTAGTGCACTTAAGTTGTAGTTGTTGTTAGCTTAACTGTGACGGCAAAACTCTGTTTTGTCAAGTGCTTATAAGCTCATTGCAGTGAATCATTAGGATGCTCTGAATGCATAAGGAAATGGAAAAAATCAGGTACAGCTCCTTTAAATATTATGTGTTTGAGCTAAGAAGTGGTCATGTGACTCAACCAATCACATTAAACTTCTGTAACAAAAATAAGATTTAGTTAACATGCATTTTTCTGTTGGCTGTCAGGGCAGACTGCGAAGAAATGGCTGACTTTCTGTGCCTTTGGCCTCCGTCCATGTAAACTGTACACTCTCTATGATTGTGAAACTGCCAATGCCAAATTACTCACTTCAGAATTACCATCATTACTATATACAAAAAATGAAACAAATAAAAAGTGAAAGAGTGCATATGGCAGGTTTGCATGTTGTTCTGATTCTGACTTGGTTTGGTGGATAGTACCTGTGTTAAATATTTATCATAGTTTTCCAGCAGTTCAGTGGCAGTTTGTAAAGGTGTTGTAAATTATTTTTATTAGTCTAATCGTAACTATTGCGTCATTTATACAAGTTTTGGCCCTAGTTTACATTATAGTTGCTAGGTAACGTTTATGGAATGACCTGTGTGTCATATCTGTTGCCTGTAACCAGGAAGTAAAACAATAAACGTAACTAAAATTTTAAAAATAGAATAAACTTGGCAAAATATTAAATATAACTATTTTAACTATGTTTTCATGAAAAGGTCCTCTAACCTGTCATATGCACTTTAAATGGCTGCGGCCTTTGTTCCTTGGTTTACACTGCATTTCCTTCTGCTCCACACACATTAAATACACTGTGGCTTTTTTTGGTTAATTCATCTCATCATCAGTAAAATATTTAAAAATACAGATTTAAGATGTAATTTTTCAGTCTTCATTGTGCTGTATCATTCCATGTTCCTTCCACTTTCCCAAAGAGAAAAGTTTAAAGTTGAAACTATCTTTGTGAAATTTTAGAAACAATTAAAGAAAAAAATCCAGACAAAAGTCATATAATTGGAAACATCACTTAATTTAAGAATATTGGAACTTAAGAACTTACGTTAAGATAACTTAAAATAGGCTTCCAGTCCAACTTTGTGCTTCCTGTATTAATCATAGGGAAGGGTATCTGTCTTAAAGCATTGATTTGCAAAATAAAAAAATGCAATACTAAAATAACAATACAAAAAATGTAGTTACAGATTATATATATATAGTCCATCCATCCACTTTGTTCTGCATCTCTTTTCGGGACCACTTTATAATAACTACACCTTAATTAGCCTTGTGAAGAAAGACTCAGTAGTTTATTAGGAATGGTATAGTAGCTGGCTCATTAAGGGGTTGGGAGTTGGGGTATTAAAGTGGGGATGTTGGGGTATTAAAGTGGGGATGTTACCTGTTGTTTGTTTTGAAAATGCTATATTCACCAAAAATAATGTTTTAACGTATTTTATAAGATTCATATTCATTTTTGACAGTCTCCCCTCCCTTTGCCACCCGTGCTAAGTCACTCCCCCTTCAGAGCGCTATCACAACACAAGCATCTGCATCCAACTAATGGAACTACTGCACATCACATCAGGTTTGTTTAGTTGCTCTGTACAATTTTGTATCATGTTTTTGTATATTTATGGAGAATTGTCGTGAGAGAGCATGGGTGACATACACTTAGACGGTACAGAATCTTACAGCTAACCTTAAGGAGGGTTTGAATAGGACCCAGGAGAGATCGCTAAATTACTCAAAAATGCATGGATGACATCTAAAACCTCTTCAGGCATGTTTTTGATGAGGGAACAACATTATAACATGAAAGCAAAAAAAAATCTATTTCATTAAGTGTAGTTATTATAAAGTATTATTATTACCCACTTTTCAGTTAATGCGTTGTGATGTGGCTGGGAGGGCATCTGGTTTACCCCTCAAGAAGAGCATGTGAGGTGGTGAGCTGGGACGGTATCTTCCTCGAGCAGCACATGCCACCTGTCCATTAGCCTCTCTCATATCGGTCCAGTGGCTCTGCGCCTTCTCTCCGCTGCAGTTTTGACCCGGATGTCCTCCCAGTCATCACCCGCTCCTCTCCATGATCTGAGGAGGTGGTCTGAGAGGGCATCGGGTTTAACCCTCGAGCAGGGCGTGCCACCTGCAGACTTGTTGTCCTTTAGCCTCTCTCATGTCGGTCCAGTGGCTCTGCTCCTCCTCTCCGCTGCTGTTCTGACCCAGAGCGATCCAACCTACCATCTGCTTCTTCATGCTGCGACGATTAAAAACGGAAACCAGCAAAGTCACATCCGACAGCTGGAAGAGCGCCACCTGCAACAAACACTGGGTCAGTACAGGTCTGAGGGAGCTGATGTGATCTTAGTGAAGGTTTGGTGTAGTTCAGTTTAAGTCCTGGTTTAGTCTTGCTTTTGTCTTTGTTGATTCCTAGTTCAGTATTGGTTTAGTCCTGGTTTAGTCCTGGTTTAGTCCTAGTTTAGTCCAGGTTCAGTCCTGGTTCAGGTCTGGTTTAGTCCTGATTTAGTCCTGGTTTAGTCCTGGTTTAGTCCTGGTTTAGTCCTGGTTCAGTCCTGGTTCAGTCCTGGTTCAGTCCTGGTTAGGTCCTGCTTAGGTCCTGCTTAGTCCTGCTTTAGTCCTGCTTTAGTCCTGCTTTAGTCCTGGTTTAGTCCTGGTTTAGTCCTGGCTTAGTAGACCTGGTTCAGTACTGGTTTAGCCCTGCATAATCTCTGTTTAGTACTGAATAATTCCTGGTTTACCCTTAGTTCAGTCTAGTTTAGTCCTGCTTTAGCCTTAATCTCCTTGGTCAGGCCTTGGTTTAGCCCTGGTTCAGTCCTGGTGTAGCCCTAGTTTAGTCATGTTTCAGGCCTGGTTTAGTCTTGGCTTAGTCCTGGTTTTGTCCTAGTTTAGTCTTGGTATATTTCTGGTCCAGTCCAGGTTTAGTCCTGGTTCAGTTCTGGTCTAGTCCTGGTTTAATACCTGGAACATAAACGTCTCTTTGTACACAGGATTGGGTTGTCCGCGGCGCACTGAGGTTTTACAGCGAGAGATCTCCTGCCCCACAGAGTTCAGCAGTGACAGACGAGCGTAAGTGTCTGAAAAATAGACACAAATATTTCAGGTCATTTCACAAATGACTGCTCTGTCGGCGACACCACTGGCACACGATTTATGTCTTTGTAACGGGTCGGTCTGGCTCACGTGGACCAAGCCTCATTCACCACAAACACGGCACCATGAGCGACGTGAGAGGGATCAGCTCATCACAAACTTATTTCCATGACAACACGCTTCAAGTGAACACAGCTAACCCCACTTTCAGAGCAGTCTAGAGCAAACTAGAATGCATCTGTTGAGTGCACCGCTTTCAGAGTGAATGAACATGATCACCCAGGTTCAGTTGTAATTGGAGTTCATCTTTTTAACCTGTAAGAGTGCAGTTTACATAATGTACCTTTAAATGTCTCTGATTAAGTGTGTATTGTTTATGTTTATGAAATGAATATTAAAAACACATTTATTTGTTTAATAAGAACACAGTGATTCATAGGGTTTGTACCTGGGGGTCTGTTGAGGCTGAGGTTCCTAAAATGGCTCCCTTTCACCACCTCCACTGACATGCGTCCTGTGGTCGCATTGTAAGACAGGCCCAGTAACAGCTCCGGAGCGCCCCCGTGTGTCAGAGACTGGGTAGAGGAGGCGCTGTCTGGGGAGAGGGACATCTGCGAGCCCATACTCTGAAAGCAATGCAACTGGGTTAGACTGGGTTTAGTCCTGGTTTAGTCCCGGTTTCCATCCTGTTTCAGTCTTGGATCAATCCTGTTTAAAGCCTGGTTTAGTCTTGCCTCAGTCCTGGTTTAGTCCCTGGTTTGCACCTGATTTAGTCCTGGTTTAGTCCCTGTTTACTCCTCTTTCAGTCCCGGTTTAGTTTTTGTGTAGTTTTGACTTTGCTCACTTTTAAGCTTGGTGCAAAGTACACTTTATTAATCCCTCTTGACATGAGGGAAATTGATCCTCTCCATTTGACCCATCCTTCAATGCCGCTGGGGCAAACTTAGCTGGAGGATTTGACCTATTGTGCATGTTTTGGCTTCATGGAGTAAACTGGAAGGCCCCACACAGAAATCCCAGGAATCAAACCCAGAACCTTCTTGCTGTGAAGCGAGAGCGGTAGCTACTTAGCGACCATGCCGTGTGGTTTAGTCCATCCTGGTTTTAGTCCTGGTTTAGTCCTGGTCTTACCTTTATATTGCTCCTCGGCTGTAGTAGCAGAGTGGTTGACAGGGTCCCTCCTTCAGGGTCCAGCTCTGATAGCCTAAGGATCTATCTCTTCTTCTCCATCATCCTCTCCCTGGACATTCTGCCCCCTAGATGCATAGAGCCGGAAGCGTAGTGCAGAGACGTTGAGGTCACCTGGGCTCAATAACGATTAAACCTGGATACAAAAACACACAGCTTTAGCCCTGGTTTAGCCTGTTTTATAACCTGGTTTATACCTGTGGTTTTGCTCTAGGTTTAGTCCTGGTTCACTCGTGCTTTAGCCCTGGTTTAACAACGGTTCAGTCCTGGTTTAGTCCCGTTTTTTGCTGAGTTGCTGGTTTTAGTTCTGGTTCA